>CAAKHF010000829.1:186071-394343 GCA_901007745.1 Hippocampus kuda | reverse complement strand
GGGGTAGAGGTAGGGTTCGATCAGCTCGCATTCCATCAGGGCCAGAGTGCCGGTGCGGTTGCGGAGCATGTCGACGCGGGCGTAGAGGGGGGTCTCGTCGAGGGTGGCGATCACGGTGCGGGCGTGGGTCAGGTCTTCGGGGCCCGGGGCGTGGGGGGTGTCGCGGCCGCCGAAGTTGCCCTGGATGCGGTAGTCGCCGTCGGTCGGGCGCTTGCACACGCAGTGGGTGAAGCGGCCGTCGATGAAGATGAAGGAGTACTCGCCCTCGCTGCGGATCGAGGGGAGGAAGGGTTGGACCATGGTGGCGCCGGGGGGGAGCTGGTCCGCGTCCGGCAGGGGCTCGCCGCGGGACAGCAGGCACTGGCGCCAGGAGCCCTGGCCGATCGTGGGCTTCACGACGATGCGCTCGGCGGCGAAGTGCTCGAAGGCGGCGGCCAAGCGGTCGGGATCGGGCCGGTCCAGCCACAGGGTCGGGACGACCTCGGCGCCGCGCTGTTCCAGGTCGCGCAGGTAGGTCTTATCGAGGTTCCAGCGGATGGCCGCCAGGGAGTTGAAGAGGGGGCGTGCGGCGGCGATGCGGCCCAGTACCGACAGGAACTCTTCGGAGCGGGCGGCGTAGTCCCAGGCGCTGCCGACGACGAAGCCCGCGAAGGCGTCCACGGCGAGGTCCGGGTCGTCCCAGGCGACCGGCTGCAAGTGCAGGTCTTCGCGGTCGCAGGCCGCTGTCAGCACGGCCAGTTGGCGGCCGTGCTCGCGCAGGTCGGCCTCGTCTGCGGCGGTGCCGTCCCGCAGGGAGGCCGTGGTCAGGTAGGCGATCGGGCGTGTCATGAAGAAAACGTCATCGGAGGCGTAGGCAGCGCCGGGCGAGGATTCGGCCCCCATCCGGCGAGAACCCGTTCCACCGGGCTCCCCGCCGGATGGAGAGATGGTCTATGCTGCCCTTGGCCCGATGCCTGGGCCAAAGGCTTCTGCCCACGACATCGTTCCTAGGACATCGTTCTAGCAGTCCACAACGGAGAGCTCGATCGCGAATGGTCGGTCTCCACCCAAAGAAAAGCATGCAACTGTTCAACAAGACCCGAGTCACCGCCGCCGTCGCTTCCCTGGTCGTGTGTGGTGCCGCCTACGCCGCCGTCACTCCGCTCACCTTCCCGTGGCAGGAAGGGGAAGCGATGACGATTCCCACGACCGAGCATCACGAACGCGTGATCGCCGGGGCCGGCACGTACGTCGGCACGATGACCTTCAACATGCCCGGCGCCCCGGAGCCGATGGAGACCGAGTGCACCGAGGTCGTTTCCAAGCTCGGCGAGCTGTGGACCACCTCGCGCTTCGAGACCGCCTTCTTCGGCATGCCCTTCGTCGGCGCCAGCACCCTGGGCTACGACATCGCCAAGGAAAAGTACGTCGGCACGTGGATCGACAACATGACCACGACCCTCATCCACATGGAGGGGGACTACGACGCCGAGAAGAACGCCATCGTGATGTACTACGAGAACCTCGACCCGGCCAGCGGCGAGATGGTGCAGATGCGCTCGGAAGCCGTTCAGAGCGACGACGGCTACGTCGCCACCTTCTATCAGATGGGCGGCGAAGAAGAGACCGTCCAGATGAGGATCTCGATGAAGCGCAAGAACGCGGCGGTCGAGGCCGGAAGCGACAAGTAAGAGGCCGAGGGCCTCTTACTTCATCTTTCTGGCGCAACCCCTGACGGGGTTGCAGCGGGCTGTCCCCGAGCCAACCGTCGGGGCTGCAGCGGGCTTTCGCCGATGAACGCGGAAGCCGTCACGGACAGGGCGCCGAAGCGGACACGGGTTCGCGTCGGCGCCCTGTTCCGTTCTAGTTCGCTCCGAGACTCCCCAGGAACTCGGCCAGCAGGGCCTGGATGCGTTCCACGTGCGGGTCGCTCCAGATCAGCATGTGGCCGGCGTCGGGGAAGGTCTGGGTCCAGATCGCGGGGCTGGCCGCGAGGCGCTCGCGGGTCCAGGGGACGTTCTGGATCGGGACCAGGGAGTCCTCGCCGCCGTGCACCAACAGGACCGGGCAGCGCACCGCGTACAGGGCCGTCTCCAGGAGCTCCAGCTCGGTGGCCAGGGGCAGGATCTCGGCGTTGGCGTTGCGGAAGGGGCGCGGGAACAGGAACGGGACGCTGCGCACGAGGTGGTTGTACCAGCGCAGGCGCTCGAGGTCCGGGTCCATGGAGCCCGCGATCAGCACCAGGCCCGCGACCCGTCCGGGATTGCGCGCGGCGGCCAGGGCGGCGATCGGGGCCCCCAGGGAGTGGCCGATCAGCACCGTGTCGCGGTCCCCCAGCAGCGCCGCGAGGGCCTCCGCCTGGTCGGCCAGGGACGGCACCGCGCCCGGGGGCTCGCTGGCGCCGAAGCCGGGGCGGTCGTAGGACACCGTCTCCCAGCCGGGGGGTGCGCCGACCATGAGCTCCGCCCACTGGGCCCCGTCCCCGGGGGTCCCGTGCACGAACAACAGGCGCGGGGCGCCGGGCACGCCGCGGCGCCAGGCCCGCAGGCGGCCGGTCGGGGCCGCGGTGGAGAAGGACTCCAGGCCCAGGGCGCGCGCGTCCCCGGCGTCGGGGAAGGGCAGCAGGAAGCAGCCCGGGAGGAGGGCGCAGACCAGGGGGACGAAGAGGGTGAACAGGCGTTGCATGGACTCTCGCAGGCGCGACGAGGATACTTCACGGCCCGGGCGGCAATCCCTGCCGCCCGGACCCGCTCCACGGCTCCTACGGTTCTCCCGACGCGGACGCGACGCGCCGGGGCCGAAACCGGGGCGCGCCCCTCCCCAGCATGTCCCACTCAGACGTCATCCGCTCCTCCTTCGAGGAGGCCGCCGCCATCCAAGCCGCCTTTCGCCAGAGCCCCGACGGCCTGCCGATGGTCGCGCGCTTCGCCACCCTCGCCGCCGCGACCCTGACGGGCGGGGGCAAGCTGATGAGCTGTGGCAACGGCGGCTCGATGTGCGACGCGATGCACTTCGCCGAGGAATGGACCGGCCGCTTCCGCGGCAACCGCGACGCCCTGCCGGCCCTGGCCTTCTCGGATCCCTCCCAACTGAGCTGCATGGCCAACGACTTCGGCTACGACGAGGTCTTCGCCCGCTCGGTCGAGGCCTACGGGAAGCCGGGGGACCTGCTCCTGGCGATCTCCACCAGCGGCAACTCCCCCAACGTGCTGAAGGCCGCCCAGGCCGCGAAGGCCCGGGACATCAAGACCGTCGGCCTGCTCGGCAAGGGCGGTGGCGAGCTGAAGGAGCAGGTGGACGTGGCCATCGTGGTCCCCGATGCGACCACCTCCGATCGCATCCAAGAGGTCCACATCCAGGTCATCCACATCGTGATCGAAGCGGTGGAGCGCGAGCTGTTCCCGGCGAACTACTCCGCTTGAGACGGCAGCAGACTTGAAACGGCAGAGCTAGTCCTCGGCGCCGTTCCCCTGGTAGCCGAGGTCGTCCATCATGCGCTCGAGGGCCGCGTCGCCCTCGACGGCCACGCTGCGGATGCCCAGGGCCTCGCGCAACGCGACCAGCTCGCTCTCCCGATCCCGCATGCGCTCGAGCAACGGACCCAGGCGCGGCTCGTGGGCCCCCAGGTCGAGGCGCTCGCCGGGGTCGCTGGTCAGGTCGTACAGCTCGGTCCTGCCGGTGCCGTGGTTCACGATCAGCTTCAGGCCCTCGCTGAGCAGCATGCGCTGCTCGTCGAAGTAGTACGTGCCGGCCGCCAGGGCGTCCTCGGGGGTGGCCGTGGAATCGCGCCAGAAACGCGCCAGGGAACCGGCCGTGAGCGCGTGTCGCGGCTCGACCTGTGCCAAATCGAGCAGGGTCGCCGCCAGGGCCTCGTTGGACACCGCGGCGTCCACCCGGGTCGCCTGGGCGCCGGCGGGCAGCTTGAAGGCCAGGGGCACGCGCAACACCTCGTCGTACAGGGTGTGGCCGTGCTCGAAGGTGCCGTGCTCCCAGAACTCCTCGCCGTGGTCGGAGGTGAAGGCGATCAGGGCTTCGTCGTACAGCCCCAGCTCCTTCAGCTTGGCGAGGACGCGGCCCAACTCGGCGTCCACGTATTCGATCTCGCCGGCGTACAGCGCCCGCACGCGGTCGCGGTCCTCGGACCCCAGCTTGTGGATCCCGGCCTGGACCTGGGTGACGGTCTCGTGCTCGCCCCAGCGGTCGCCGATCCGCTGCCCCGCCTTGGCCGGGGGCAGGTGCTCCGCCGGCGGCTCGTAGGGCCAGTGGGGATCGAGGAAGTGGATCCACAGGAAGAAGTCCCGGTCCTGGTTCTCCTCGAGCCACTCGACCGCGACGTCCGCCAGGGCCTCGGTGGTCGGGAAGAGCTCCGGGAAGCGGGCCGCGTCGATGCGTTGCAGGACCTCGCTGCCCAGGGAGTTGCCCCAGTCCTTGCGCACCGGGAACCAGTACTGCGCGAAGCCCTGGGCGAACCCGAAGAAGGGCTCGAGGTGCACGTTCATGCCCATCCCGGCCGTCACGTAGCCGGCATCGGCCAGGTGCTCGGCCAGGGTGTGCGCCTCCTCCGGCAGGCGCACGCGGCGGTTGGTCGTCCCGTGCACCAGCGGGGAGAGCCCGGTCAGGATCGTCGCGACCGAGGGCTTGGTCCACGGCGCCGCGGCGCGGGCCTGGGTGAAGACGACGCTGTCGGCGAACAGGGCGTCCATGGTCGGCGTCTCCGCCCCGCCCGCCTGGGCCCGGGACAGGAAGTCCGGCCGCAGGGTGTCGACGGTGATCAACACCACCGGGGACGGCCGCCCTTCGGAGAGACCCGCGCCGTCGCCGGCGGGACGGCTGCGCAGGTCCGCCTCTTCGCGGCTCAGGCCCGTCAGCCCGATCCCCGCCAGGGCCACCGCCAGGAGCAACAGGAACGGCAGGGGGGGCAGGCCGGCGAGGCCGCGCCAGGCGTAGGCCAGGGCCCCCAGGGCCACCGCCGCCAGGACCAGGGCCAGCCCGGCGCTCCCGTAGGTCCGCGCCCAGGCGGCGCCCAACAGGAAGCAGGCCGCGAGGGGCACGCCCAACAGGAGGAGACCCCGGGGCCGTGGTCCGCGCAGCCCCCCCAGGCCGAACCCGAAGACCGCGGCCCCGGCCAGGAGCGCGCTGGTCCCCCAACCCGCCAGGGCGCCGGCGCTCGGGTCCGCGGCCACGGTCAAGGGCCACAGGCCGGCCCCGACGACCAGCACCGCCCCCAGGGCCGCCCGGGTCAAGCCGGGCAGGTCCGCGTCGCCCCCGGCGGAGCCACAGAGCCGGCCGCAGGCCCGGGCACAGAGGGGTGGCACCACCGCGAACAGCACGCACGCCAAGAGCACCAGGACTCCCACGGCCAACGCGGTGGGGCCCAGGAGGTTCTGCGGGGTCGCCAGGGCCCGGGGAGCCGATCCCAGGCTGGTGGCCGTGTGCAGGGCCCCGCCGGCGATGCCCGCGGCCAACGCCGCGCTCAGGATCGACGCGAGCGAGTTCGTCTTGTTCGCAGGGTCGCGCATGCGCCCAGGGTAGGCTACGCCGCCCATCCCCTGCTATCCCCGGGCACTTCTCCCCTCCCTCCTTTGAATCGACAGACCGACGCCGCGCCCGCCGGAGCCGCCGCCTCCGAGGGCCGGTCCCCCACGATCGTCCTGACCTTCTGTTGGAGCTTCGGCATCCCCGGCGGAGTCGGACGGCACATGCAGGAGCTGGCCCGTTCCCTGGCCCAGGGGGGCGCGAAGGTGATCGTCGTGACCCTGCGCACGATGCGCTACTCGCGCTTTCCGCGACCCAAGCTCCCGGACCACTACCTGGGCCTCGAGATCGAGGCGGAGCTGAAGCCCCTGGGGGTCGAGGTGATCCGGCCCAAGGCGCACCCGCTGCACTGGATGCTCGACGCCGGGGTGATGAAGCGCGCCATCGCCGACATCCTCGAACAGCGCCCGGTCGACGCGGTGCTGTCCTTCTATCACGAGTCGGCCTTCCTGCCGGAGCTCTGCGCCTCCAAGGGAGTCCCCTGGGGCATCATCGCGACCTGGCAGTCCTACGCCCACGCGAAGGAGCTCGAATGCGAACGCTCGGGGCTCGGGGGGCAGCTCCGCCGGCGCCTGTTCGAGCGCAACATCATCGCCTCGCACCGGCGCGCACAGCTGATCTTCGCCAATTCGAACTTCACGATCGGCGAACTGCGGGACGTGTTGGGGGTCGACGTCAGCGACGCCCAGGTGACGTACCTGGGGGTGGACCCGGCCTTCGCCGAGGTCGAACGGGAGGAGCGCGACACGGTGCGCAACCTGCTGTTCTTCGGGCGTATCTTCGACGAGAAGGGCATCTTCGACGCGATCCAAGCCCTCGCGAAACTGAAAGGGGAGGGCTACACGGACTGGACCCTGCGGGTCCTCGGGACCGGCGAGAAACCCCGCCTGCGCCAGGGCCTGGCCCACTTCGGCCTCGAGGACAACGTCGAGATCATGGACCACCAGGACGACGCGGGCCTGCGCCGTCAACTGGCCTGGGCCGACGTGGCGATCCTCCCCAGCCATTCGGAGTCCTTCGGCCTCGCGATCGCCGAAGCCAACTGCGCCGGGCTCCCGGTGATCGGCTTCGCCGCCGGCTCGGTGCCGGAGGTCGTGTTGGACGGGGAGACCGCCTGGCTCGCGCCCCTGCGCGACATCGACGGCCTCGCGGCCTGCATTCGCGCCGCCCTGGACGACCCGGCCGAGGCGCGCCGGCGAGGCCTCGCGGGACGCGAACGGGTGCTCGAGACGTTCCGCTGGGACAAGACCGCGGCGACGATCCTCGCGGGGGTCCGCGGGCTCAAGGCACGTCGAGACGCGTCGTAGCCGTCGTGATCGTCGCGTAGAGGCTGCCCTGGGGCAGGCCCGCGGCGTCCAGACGTTCGAGGGTGAAGGTCCCCGGGCCCAGCTCGAGGGTCCGCCCCTCGAGGGTCTCGCCCTGGAACCGGCGCACGATGATCCCCAACTCGTCGACGACCCGCAGGCTGTGGGTCGGGTCCCAGGGGCTGCGCGGGACCAACCGCACGTCGATCGCCGGGTGGACCACCAGCTCGACCGCGTCGGGAAGGTCCGCCGGATCGAGGCGCACGTTCGGGCAGAAGGACCCGCCGCTGCCCCCCTGGGGCTCGGCGCACAGGATCGAGACCACGTCCGGGACCGGCAACTCGTAGGGCCCGCCGCCGGCGGCCCAGCGGTGACGGTTCGGGGGATACAGCTCGTCGGCCACGCCCCCCGCCCGGTGGGGAGCCAACCGGACCCAACCCTCCAGGGGCTCGCCGCGTTCATCGACGATCGTCACCGGGAGCGGGGCCGTGGACCGTAGCACCAACTCCCCCAGGTCGGCCCGTTCGCCGGGGACCAGGGACATCCGGCGCTGCCGCAGGGCTCCGTCGGTCTGCACGGTCAGCTCGTGTTGGCCGGGGATGACCCCGGTGAACGACACGGTCCCCGCGTCGTCCGGTCGCACGTTGCGCAGCTCGTCCCGGCGGTACGCGGACGTGTCGGCCTTCAGGGTGCAGCGCGCCTCCGGGATGGGTTGCCCGGCCTCGTCGACCACCCGGAAGGTCACCTGGGCGAAGCGCTCCTCCAGGTCGGCGAGATCGACCACGAACTCGATCGGCCCCTCGCCGGGCTGCACGAAGACGGCGTCGTGATAGGACCCGTAGACCCACAGGCCGACCCAACAGGCCTCGGGACGTTCGAACGCGAGGGTGCCGATCACGTCCCCGACGACGGCGGTGTTCTGGTAGCCCTTCGGCGGGAGGAAGCGCGCCGGTCCGGCGGACCGCAACTCCGCCAGGCTCTGGGCGCCGATCGGCTCCCGGCTGGCGGCGGCCTCGAAGCAGGCGGCGAAGTAACGGCGCGGCTCGAGCTCGCGCTCCGCGGTGATCGTCCACACCGAACGCCCGTCGGCCCGGCGCACCACGACCGGCACCCAATGCTCCGGCCACAGGTAGACGCGCTCGACCTGGGTCGCACCGACGGGGAACGAGCGCGAGTACTGCCGTCCCTCCGCAGCGATCGAGACCGGAGTGGGGACGTGGGTGTAACCGGGCGCCTCGACGTGCAGGGTGTACGTCCCGGGCGTCAGGTCCGGGAGCTGGATCTCGTCGGTGTCGGTCCAATGTCCCCGGGCGACCACGGCCGGCTCCTGGCCCGGAGGCGCGGGCGCGACCAACCGCGCGCGGACCTCGGGGACCGTCAGGGCTTCGCGGTCCGGCCGCATCAGCTTCCCCACGAAGGACGCCCGGGCTTCCTCGGAGGGAGCCGGCGTCGTCCCGGCGGACGCGGGAGGTCCCACGGGTCCCGCAGGCGCCGACTCCGCTGCCGGGTCCTCCTCGCGACGCTCGGGGCCGGCGGCGGGGTCGGGGGCGTGGAGCCGCGTGTCTTCTTCTTGCGGACGCACCTCCGGGGTCTCGGCGACCGCCGCCGCGGGACGGCCGGAGGGGTCCCCCCGGCCGACGAGCCACGCGACCGCGCACAGCAGCAGCAGCAGCAGCAGTGCCAGCCCGGGAACCGCCAGGGATGTTCGTCGCGTGCCCATACCTGTTGTCCTACCCCGAGAACGCGCCGGGTCATGGCATTCTTGGGAGAATCGGGCGGTCGGGCTCAGTCCTGGGCGCGCTCCCGCTGTTCGATCAGGTCCTTGATCCGCGCGAGGTCCCCGGGGGCCACGTCGCGCGCGTCCAAGAGGTGCGCGAAGAGCTCGGCGGCCCGGCCCCCGTACAGGTCCTCCACCAGATCGGAGACCATCGTCCGGCCGACCTCGTCCGCGCTCTTCAGCGCGCGGTAGACGAACTGCCGGCCCTCGGTGCGGTGAGCCAGTAGGCCGCGCTTCTCGAGGCGCTTCAGCAGGGTCGCCACGGTCGTCGGCGCGAGCCGGCGTCGGCCGCTGAGGGCGGCGTGCACGTCGTTCACCGTGGCCTCGTCCCGGTCCCACAGCACGCGCAGGACCGCGAGCTGGAGCCCGGAGAGCCGCGCTTCGGGGGCCGGGACCATCAGCGGTATTCCCCGACGAAGTAGATCGACGTGAAGCCCGCCTGGATGACGAGGTCCAGGATCGTGACCACGTCCTGGTACACGACGCCCGGGCGGGCGTCGAGGAGCACCACGCGGTCGGGCGCACCGCGGGCCAGCTCGTCCAACAGGGTTTGGAACTCCTCCAGACGCTCCGCGCGCAGCCGTTCGGACTCGGGATCCTCGGCCAGGTCGGCGCCCCGCGGGATGAAGGCCGCCAGTCCCCCGAGGGCCAGCTCGAAGGTGGACTCGCGTACGCCGGCCGGGCCGGCCGACAGGCGGATCTCGAGCTTCTGCGGCCCCCGCGGGTCGACGGGTTGCTGCACGGCCAGCTCTCCCTCGGGACTCTCCACCGGCTCCTCCAGGGGCACCATCACCGTGTCGGTGGGCAGGGGCACGGGATAGATCGCGGAGTCCGGCCCCAGCCCGGCGATCTCGAGGTTCCAGAGCTGGACCTCTTGGTGACCGCAGAGCTGCATCACGCGCTGCACGTAGTTGTAGGTCACGCCCGGACCGACGCGGATGCGCACCTTGCCGTCCGGGGTCGAGCCGTGCGGGGGGTTGTCCGCGGTGCCGGGGGGACCGCCGCGGGGAAAGGCGGCGGCCTCCTCGGCCAGGGTGCTCCGCAGCGCGTTCTCGTCGGCCGGAGTGTCCAGGTCGAACACCCCCAGGTCGGTCGCACCGGCCGCGCCCTGCAAGGTCGCCTGACCGTTCCCCTCCAACGTCAGCACCAGGCT
Organism: Hippocampus kuda; assembly: GCA_901007745.1. NCBI lineage: Eukaryota > Metazoa > Chordata > Actinopteri > Syngnathiformes > Syngnathidae > Hippocampus > Hippocampus kuda. The sequence continues at coordinate 384,595 of CAAKHF010000829.1, read as the reverse complement.
GTCCCCCCGCAGCGGGAAGCGCTGGGCGGAGGACTGCTGGGCGATCTCCGGTCCGGAGTCGACCCGCGGAGCGGCGCAGGCGAACAGGACCAGGGTGAGGCCCGTCGCCCCGAGGAAGGCCACCTGGCCGGCCCGCGACGGGGCCCGCCCGCCGCTGGACAGGATGCGCTCCACGCGGGTGACGAGGGTCGAGCGCACCGCGGTCATCCCGGGGTGGAGGACCGGCGTGTGACGGGGCCCCGCCCAGTCCGCGACCGACGCCAGGCAGCGCGCGAGGGCCAGGGGCTCGCCGGTTCGACGGGTGGCCCAGTCGTCGCACAGGAACTCCGTCTCGTGTTGCAGCTTCCGGCGCAGGAGGCGCACGAGGGGCTGCGGGAAGAACAGCCGCTCCAACACGTGGGCCGCCAGGAACCAACTCGGGTCGCGCCGCAGGATGTGTGCCGTTTCATGGGCGAGCAGGCTGCGACGCTCGTCCGCCGACAACCGCTCCCAAGCGCCCCGGGGCACGCAGATCTCCCGCCCGGACAGGGCCAGGGGCGACGCGAGGTGGTCCGAGGCGCTGAGCCGGATCGAGCCGGCGCGCGTCTTCCCGACGAGCTCGTCCAAGCACTCCCGGGCGCCCGCGTCCTCGAGGGGCAGCCGTCCCAGTCCGCGCAGGAAGGTCCGGTGCTGCCGCAGGAGCCGCAGCAATCCGAACAGCCCACCGCCGGCCCAGGCACCGAGCAGCCACGCGCTCCAATGCACGCCCGCGGTCCCGCTCCGCTCCGCGGCAGCGACCTCCGGCGGGGACGGCGCGGCCGCGACCGCGGAGAAGGCGGCCGGGAGCGGTGCCGAGGCCTCCCGGGGATCCGCGGACAGGGACGCGGCCGACGGAACGCCGAGCTCCAGGCGACCCCCCAGGGGTGACGCGCCGGGGAGACTGGCCTGGACGCTGGCGGTCACCAGGCCCGCGAACAGGCCCAGGCGCAGGAGCCAGACCCGCCGGCCGGCGTCCCCGAGGAGCGCCGCGAGGGCCAGGGCCCCCAGGCCGAGGAGGGTGCTGTGAAGGAGGACCGTCAGGAACCAGCTCGTGAGGAGGGTCTGCATGGGAGTGGGGGTCGCGGGAAGGAGGGTGCGCACGGGGCAACACGACACTTGTAATACTACAGGTGTAAGGCTCGGCTACCGGCGGGTTCTCCAAGAACGGGACGCTCTGCCCTAAACCCCGACCTGAAAAGGCCTTGCAGCTCCGTAGAGCCTGTGCCGGCCCCCTCAGGGCCCGTTCACGTCGGGCGCCGGGGCCAGGGCCATCACGCAGGCCAGGACCGGATCCCCCTCCTCCGCCCGAGCCGTGGCCTCCTCGAGGAACTCGGCCAGCTCCCCCAGCCGGCGGTGGAAGGCGCGCAGGTCCGCGGGCCGGAGGCGCGCCCGTTGGGTCTGGAACTTGGCCAGGGGAGCCGGGTCGTCGGGGTCCAGGGCCGCCTCCCGCAGGGCCGTCGCGAGGGCTCGCTCCAGGGCCCGCAGGTGGGAGCGGATCAACCGGTCGACCGCGCGGTTCCAGTCCTCGTCCCGCCTGCGCTCCAGGCGCATCCGTTCCGCCACCAGGGCGTAGACCGCCTCGGGACGGCGTTCGGTCTCCCGCCGCTCGACCTCGCGCACCAGGCCGGCCTCCTCGAGCTGGCGCACGTGGTAGTAGAGCGTCGCCGGGGCGCGGCCGAGCTCGCCCGCCAGCTCGCGGATCGACGCGCGCTCCAGGCGCCGCAGCAAATCGACAATCGCCTGGCGCACCGGGGAGGAGAGGGCCCGCACCTGGGCGGAGCGGCGGATGCGCATTTCTCGCTGCCGGGGGGTCATATCTAAAAATTGTAGATCTGAACTAAAATAGAAGAAAGAGCCGATCCCGGAGGCCTGCTCCGTAGGACGGGGCGCCCCCCGAACCCGTCCGACCGGCCCCCAGCCCTCCACGACATGCTGCTCTCCCTCGCGACGCTCCTGATCCTCCCTGGCCCCGCGCCCACCACCCTGCCCCAGGACCAGGGGGAGGCGGCGTTCGAGCTGCGCACCCGCCCCCGGGCGATGACGGCCCCGGGCTACGCGGTCGAAGTCCCCCTCGGTTGGCGCGGCCCGATGCCCACGGTCGAGCTGCTGGTGAACGGGCAGGGACCCTTCACCTTCGCGATCGACACCGGCGGACAGGGCAGCGCCCGGGTGCAGCCCGCGCTGATCGAGGCCCTGGACCTGCCGGTCGTCGGGGAGATCCAGGGCGGCGACCCCACCGGCCGCGAGACCGTGACGATGCCGGTGGTGGAGATCGAACACCTGGCCCTGGGCGAGGTCGAGTTCGAGGGCGTGCACGCGGCCTCGCGGCCCTACGCCACGCCCCCCGGTGCGCCGGCCATCGACGGGATCCTCGGGGTGCACCTGTTCGCCGAGCTGGTGCTGACCCTGGACTACGCCGAGGAGCAGATGGTGCTCGCCCACCCGCCCTTCTTCGCGCCCCGGGGGATCACGCCCCTGGCCCTGACCAGCGATGCGGACGGGATCCCGAGCGTCACCGCGCGGCTGGGCGAGCACCCGGTGGAGCTCCTGATCGACACCGGCAAGATGGGCGGACTGGGGATCCCCGCGGACCTGGTGGGCGAGCTGACCGGCCGCGGGGAGCCGCGCGTCGTGGGGCGGGGCCGCACGGTGACCGGGGAGTTCGAGGTCCTCGCCCTGACGGTGGAAGAGACCTTCGTCCTCGGAGACCTGGAGGTTCCGGGGCCCACGGTGGAGTACGCCGACATCCTCCCGGTGGCGATCCTCGGGTCGCGCTTCCTGGCGGACCGCGTGTTGACCCTCGACCAGAGCGGACGGCAGTTGTGGGTCCGCGACGCCGCGGTGGACCGGCGCCTGGCGCGCCGTGACAGCGCCCCCGACCGGGTGGAGCTGGTGACGGCCTGCGAGGTTCCGATCGACATCTCCTCGAGTCGACCGCTGCTCGCGGTCACCGTCGGCGAACGCGAACCGGACACCTTCCTGTTCGACACCGGGGCATCGGTCACGGTGCTGGACGACGACTACGCGGTCGAGCTCGGCCTCGAGCCCATCGGCAAGCGCAACCTCGGAGACCCGGCCTCGCCCCGGGGCATGCAGGTCGACCTGTTCCTGCTGGAGTCCCTGTCGATCGGGGACGCGCACTTCGAGGGGGTGCCGGCGGTCGCGATGGACCTCGACGCCGTGTTCGCCGCGGCGGGCGGGGCGCCCCGGGCGATCCTGGGCTTGCCGGTGTTCACGGACCTCTTGGTCACCCTCGACTACCCCGCGGGCGTCCTGCGGATCGACGCGGGCGCGCTCGGCGAAGACGCCGCGTCCGGCGGCGTCCTGCTGCCCTTCGAACGCGACTTCAACCGCGGCGGCCTCCCCGAGTTCCAGCTCGACGTGGCCGGCACGCCCATGAAGGCCCTGCTGGACAGCGGCGCGCCGACGACCCTGGCCCTGCCGACGGACCGGGTCGACGACCTCCCCCTGGTCGCCGAACCGGTGCAGATCGGCCAGGCGCGCACGGTCAGCGCGACCTTCGACATCCACCGCGGCGACATCGAAGGCGAGATCCTCCTGGGCCCCCTGCGGCTGCCCAGCGACGGGGTCATCTTCATGCCGCGCCTGCGGAACGCGAACCTGGGGGCGGGCTTCCTGCGGGAGCACGCGGTGACCCTGGACCTCGAGAACCAACGCGCTCGCTTCGTGCCCGGGGGAGAATGAGGGAGAATCCGGGGGACGGAGCCCACGGGCTCCGGGCCCCCCGGACATGAGCGACCCCGACAACCCGCGCGTCCAGCGCATCCTGGCCACCGTGGACTCGATCCCCCGGGGTCGCGTGGCGACCTACGGGCAGGTGGCGACCGAGGCCGGCCTGCCGGGGCGGGCGCGGATGGTCGGGCGCGTGCTGCGGGAACGGGCCCACGATGACCTGCCCTGGCACCGGGTCCTCGGGGCCGGTGGCTACATCAAGGTCCCCGGCCGCGCGGCCCGCGAGCAAGCCCGCCGCCTGCGCGCCGAGGGGGTCCCGGTCAAGGGCGGGCGGGTCGACCTCGAGACCCACCGCTGGGCCTGAGCCCGGCGTCCCTCAGATCGAGTCCAAGCCCCAGAGGAACGGCTCGAGGGGCAACTCCGCTTCCGGCAGCCCGAGCATCGTCGTCAGCTCGAGCACGCTCGAACGCACGCCCTCGGGCGCGAACAACAACGCCAGGGTGCCCTCGTCGTCGAGGAAGCACTCCCCCGCCGGCCCGGACAGATGCAGTCCCTCGAGGGTGCGACCGGAGGGTTCTTCGGCCAGGGCCACCTTGGCGTCCCCGAGGATCCCGAGGCGTTGGCGCAGGGCCTCGGCGGCCACTTGACGATCGAGGAGCTTGCCGAGGCCCAGGATGCCCGTCGAGCGCTCGCAGCCCAGGCCGTCCAAGGCCTCCAGGAGCGGTTGGGCGGAGGAGGGTGCCATCAGCATCAACGCGCCGGAGCCGGCGCTGTCGAAGTGCCGCTCGAGGTGCGCGCGCAGCAACGCGAGCAGGTCCGCCGGCTCGCCCCCCCATTCGTGCACGACCTCGGTCAGGTCCCGGCCCCGCCCGCGCAGGGCATAGGCCACGACCCGTTGGTCCCGGACGCGCACCAGGGCGTCCATGTGCGGGCAGTCCAAGAGCGCGTCCGTCTCTTCGAGAGTCCGCACGACCCGCGCCCCGTGACGGCAATAGAGGGAGTGGATCGCCAGGACGTCTTCATCGACGAAGGGCCGCACGTCCGTCGGGGCCGGCAGGGCCGAGACCAGGGAGGTCGGCACGAGGATGTCCTGCTCGCTGCCCACGGGGGCGTATCCCCGTTGGAGGTAGAAGCCCGGCTCGTCGGCCCACAGGAACACCGCCGCGCAACCCTCCTGTTGCAGGCGCGCCTCGGCCTCGACCACCAGGCGCGTGCCCAGGCCGCGCCCACGCCAGGGTTGGCCGGTGGAAACCGATCCGATCAATCCCACCCGCAGCCGCGTCCCGCCGGCGCTGGAGGGCAGGGCGAGCTCCCGCACGAGCAACGCGCAGGCGGCCCGCATCTCCCCGTCCTCCCCGATCCCGAGGGTCCGTCCGCCGAAGCCCTCCTCGAACACGAGGGGGTATTCCTGGGCCAGCACGCCGCGGGAGCCGTGCACCGTCTCCATCAGGTCGAGGGCCCGGGCGGTCTGGTCTTCGTACAGCTCGATCACGGTTCGATTCCTCCGGCACCCGACGGGCGGGCGTGCCCGGGTCCGCCGGGTCGGGTTTCTCCGTCCCGCTCCGGTGCAGCGACCGGTCGGGGGGCTTGGGCGCGCTGGGTCTGGCTGCGAAAGGCCTCCAGCACCTGATCGCTCAGGCTGACGGCGTCCTGGAAGGTGCCCCGCGCGACGTCCAGGGCGCCGCGGAGCTGACCCGGATCCGCCACGCCGCGGCTGGAGGCACGCAGCTCCTCCGCCCGGGCGTGGAGCGCGTCCATCAGGTCCCGAAAGCCGCCCTCGGGCTCGCTCCGGGCCGGGGAGGCCGCCGGCGGCGTGGTCCCTCGCCCGGGTCCTCCGACGGGGCCGATGTCCGCAAAGTCGCTCATGGTTCGCCTCTTGGCCCTATCGACCGATCGCCACGGAAAGTTCAGGGGGGACCCGAACCGGTCCGGCTTGAATTCCGACCCCCCCGCGCCGTACGTCAGGGAACATAGAGTTTCCATTCCGACGATCCCCTGGCCCGGAACCGGGCGAGGGGCCCTTGACGCCGGTTCCCGAGCACAGATGTACCCCACGCTCCTCTTGATCCCCCTCCTGGGGGCCGCCGACCCCGCACACCCCGACCCGCTCGCCCCAGCACAGACGGAGCGCATCTTCTTCGACGATTTCGCCGGGGCGGTTCCCGGAGAAGCGCCGCCGGACTGGGGGGCTCCGCGGGTCGGCCTGCCACCGGTCGGGGGCCTTCTGGACGACAGCCCCTGCGCGCTGATCCGCGTGACGGAGGAGTCCGGTGGCTTCTCGAACCTGATCCGCGGCATCCCCCTGGAGCCGGCCCGGGGCCAGCGGGTGCGCTTCTCGGCCAAGGTGCGCGTCGAGGGGGAACCCGGCGCCCGCGCGCAGCTCTGGCTCCGGGCGGACTTCGAGGACGGGGGCAGCACCCTGCTCGACAACATGCACGAACGGCCGTTGGTCCCCGGCAGCACCGGCCGCGCGGAGATCGTCGCGGACATCCCCGACAAACCCGGATACCTCATCATGGGCTGCATGGGCTTCCAGAGCGGAGAGATCTACATCGATGACGTCGCGGTCGACCTCCTCGGGGAATCCCCGGTGCCCGCGGTCGACCTGTCCGTACAACCCCTCGGGGACCTGGAGCGCGAGCACCTGGTGGCCTTCACGCGGTTGCTCGGGTTCGTGCGGCATTTCCACCCCAGCGACCAGGTGGAGGCCCAGGACTGGAACGCCTTCGCGGTCGAGGGCGTCGAGCGAGTCCGTTCGACCGGAGACCGCCCGGAGCTGCTCGCGGCCCTGCGCGAACTGTTCGCCCCGGTCGCACCGACCGTCGCGATCTACTCCAGCGGGGAAGACCCCGGCATCCACCCGGCGCTGCGGCGTCCCGAGGACGTCGATCGGTTGTTGATTCGGCGTTGGCAACACCACGGGTACGGACAGGAGAAGGCCGGTTCGCGCTCGATCTACCGCAGCGGGCGACGCCGGGCGCGGGTGCGCACGGCCGAGCTCCCCCGGGGTTTCCCCGCGCCCGAGGACGGGTGGCGCGCGGAGCTGATCGAGGGCGTGCATTGCCACGTCCCCGTGGCGGTGTTCGCCGACCGGGCCGGCAGCCTGCCCCACGTCGGGGAGTCCGCCGACGGGCCGACGGCGGTCGAGGCCGGCTCCGGCGTCACGCCCGAGCTCCCGCCGACCACCGGCGCGCTCAGCCAGGTCTTCGACGTGCGCGACCGCAACACGCGCTTGGCCGGAGTGATCCTGGCCTGGAACGTGTTCCAGCACTTCTACCCGTACTTCGACGTCGTCGGGGTCGACTGGCACGCCGAGCTGGTGCGGGCCCTCGAAGGGGCGGCAGTGGCCGCGGATACCGAGCAGGCCCTCGAGGTGCAACGGCGCCTCCTGGCGGCGCTCGAGGACGGGCACGGCTCGGTCAGCCACGTCGAGGACCGCCGGCTCTCGGTCCTGCCGATCGAATGGGACTGGATCGAGGAGCAGCTGATCGTCACGGCGATCGAGGGGGGCCTGGTCACCGCACTGCGCCCAGGCGATCGGGTCACGAGCATCGACGGCACGCCCGTCGGGGACCTGATCGAGCAGCACGGGGAGCTGGTGTCCGCCTCGACCCCCTGGTTCCGCCGGCTGCGCACCCTGTCCGAGCTGCGCTTTTTCGAGTCCGGCGACCCGGTCGTCCTGGGGATCGAGCGAGACGGGGAAGAAGCCACCGTCGAGCTCTCCCCGGTCGGTGGATCGGAGGTCAGCGAAGAGCCGTATCCCGAGGCGCTCCGGGAGGTCGAGGCGGGCATCTGGTACATGGACCTCGATCGCGCGACGATGGAGCAGTTCGCCGAGCACCTGGCGGCCTTCGCCGAGGCCGACGGGCTGATCTTCGACATGCGCGGGTACCCGAGCGGGATCGACGCCCACGAGTTCTTCTCGCACCTGATCGACGAACCGGTCCAGAGCCCGCGCTGGAACATCCCCCAGCTCGCGCTCCCCGACCGCACCGATGTCGAGTGGTCGGAGACCGCCTGGACGATCGAGCCCCAGGAGCCGCGTCTGGGGGCCAAGGTGGCCTTCCTGACGAACGCCGCCGCGATCAGCTACGCCGAGTCCTGCATGGGGATCGTCGAGAACTACCGCCTCGGCGAGATCGTCGGCGGTCCGACCGCGGGCACGAACGGGAACGTGAACAGCTTCGGCCTCCCGGGCGGCTTCGTGCTGCGCTGGACCGGCATGCGCGTGCTGAAGCACGACGGCAGCCCCCACCACGGGGTGGGCATCCTGCCGACGATCCCGGTCGAACGGACCCGGGCGGCCGTCAGCGCCGGGGTCGACGAGGTCCTCGAGGCGGCCCTGCGGGCCGTCCGCGGCGACTGAACCGAGGGGCCGTGGGGGGCGGTGTCGCGCGGCGCGACGCCCCCCGCGCGGCAATTCGAAAATCCGTGTAACGCCCCCGGAGTTTCAGTGCTCGGGGGTGTTGGTGCTCCCGACTCTCCCAGGGAGCGAAACCGTAAGGTCCCCCCCCATGATCGATCCGATTCTCACCGCTCTCCTCCTCGCCGCGGCCGGTGGCACAGGCCCCGATCCCGTGGCTCTCCCGTCTCCTTCCACGACCACGCGGACCCCGTCCACGTGGGTCACCCTGGAGGGAATGACGCCCTCCGATCCCTATGGCAACTACGGCACCGGCGACCTGCTCATCACCGAGGAGGCCCAGCTGCGCTTCAGCGGGCCCGATGACCTGGCCTGGACCTGGGGGACGATCCTCGGGATGCCCAACGTGGACTCCGCCCTCTTCGACGAAGGGGAGTACGCGCAGTATTCGAACCTGATGGCGCCGGCGACGGTCGACATCTCCACCCTCCATACGAACTTCAGCTACGCCGCCGGCTGGCCCGGTTTCCTGTGGCCCGAGGTCTCGTTCTGGAACATGTACAACGCCGCGGAAGCCACGCCGGACAGCGTGAAGGACCGCTTCGAGCCCCTGCCCTTCGCGCCGGCGGGCACGACCACCGAACACGAGTGGGACACGGACTATGACCTCCTCGATGCCTCGACGATCGAGTGGTGGGAGGGCATGCGCACCGACCCGGTGGACTCGCTGCGTTTCCATCCCGATGCGATGATGCACCGGCGCATGCGGGAGCGCCTCGGGAATGCGCTCTACTTCGCGTTCATGCACGATGACGACGCCATCGCCGCGGCCCAGGACAACAACCTCCGGTTGGAGGTCCAGGGCTTCACGTTGATGGACACCGGGGATACGCCCGTGCCGGGTCAAGACCCGCCCCCGGGTCTCGGCACGGGTTGGACGGCGGCCGGCACGACCAACGTCATCGGGTTCACGTTCGGAACGGGAACGACCGGCGGCGGTCAGCAACTCCCGACCGCGGTGGCCTTCTCGGGACAGCCCGTGCAGTTCGAGGCCACCGGCTACTGGGGCACCAGCAATGCGCTCGTGCGAGTGAACGGTGGAGTCATCCATGAGGAGTGGCCGGTGTCCCTCGTCTACGGTACGGACCAGACCGTCTCGATGACGATCCCGCTCAACCTGCCCCCGGGGACCCTCGTCGACGTGTTCGCCATCGACAACGCCGTCGGCACGCACAACTACGACATCGGCAGCCACGTCACCTTCATCATCCTGTAGGCGCACGCGGGGGAGGCCGAGAGACCGGGTGGAGCGGCGGAGAGTCGCCGCTCCACCCGGAGCTCCTACAGCTACAGCGAGTCGGACGCTTTCGACCCCGCCTCCTTGCCGTCGGGGAAGCTCCACTGGTTGAAGGCGTGGAAGTAGACCGTCTCGAACATGGCCTCTTCCGCGCCCATCAGGGTCTGGACCGTCGGCGTCGAGCCCGGCTCCACGTGCAGCACCGCGTCGATGTTGAACCAGAGGACGTCCGTCGAGCTCAGCTTCTCGTTCGGGTCGTCCAGGACGAAGTCCAGGGTGAACGCGCCGCTGGTGTCGGTCGCCGCGGAATACAGGAACGGACCGCCCAGGTCCTCGGGGTTCCCGAGCTGCTGCTGCGGGGTGACCCCCCGCAGGGGTCGGGCAGAGCTCCCGGAAGCCAGGGAGACCGTGCAGTTCGGCACATCTCCTTGGCAATAGGAGACCCGTTCGCCGACCACGCCGGTGGTGCCGGCGGCCTGTAGCACGACGTCCGTACCGAGCTCCTTCAGGGTCTCGAAGCTGCCGTCCGCGTGCTCGACGAGCACGCGGCCGATGACCACGCGGTCCTGCGCCCCCGGGGCGGCGCCCTGGACCCAGCGACCCCGCTTGGTGTCGACCTGGCCGGCGATCGCTCCGGAGTAGGTGTCGGGGTTCGGCCCGGGCGTGACCGCGAGGCTGACCGCGCTCACGTAGTGCTCGCTGTTCTCGCGGTCGTGCTCCAGCACGAAGCCCTGCACGCCGTCCCCGAGGGTCAAGGTCGCGGTCGTCACGAAGGCTCCCCCGTCGAAGGGCGTGGGCGTCAGGGCCTCCCCGGAATGCGGCTCCGTCCCGGTGATCGTGAGGTCGTACTTGACCCGCTCGGGCAAAAGCCCGAGGGGCACCAGGCTGGCGGAGGTCGAGGGTCGCAGGCCGTCCAGCAGAAGCGAGTGGTGCTTGGTGGTGGCCCGGCTCGTCACGGTCTGGACCACCGGCGGGTTCGCGCCCACCTCGCTGTAGGTGATCGTCAGGTCACAGGGCTCGTTGGTGTCCACGAAGACCCGGGCGACCCGTCCCTGGACCCAGAGACAGCCGCTGTCCACGACCTGCAGGGTGTCGGCATCCACCTGCCCGGCGGGCAGGGTCGGGTCCGAGGGGCTCGAGTCGTCCCCGTTCAGGAGCTCGTCCTGGTCGAAGTTGATCGCGAAACGCTCCCCCATGCCGTGGGGCACGCCGAAGAACGCGAAGGAGGTGATCGTCGGGAACGTGAAGAAGGTGCTGCGGCGGAGGTCCGGCACGGCCCCGCCTTCGCCCTTGTACTTGAAGTTCGTCGGCTCGTCGGGGTCGAAGAGCCAACGGCCGGGGGTCGCCACGCCAGCGTCCGCATAGTGCCCGATCACCACCAGGTCGCAGTTGCGCGCCGTCGCTTCCCCCTCGAGGGCCACGATGTCCGGCAACGCGGTCCCATCGACGAAGCGCGCCAGGTGCACCGCCGGAGCCAGCCCCTGGTCCCACTGGTGGATCAGGTTCGTCAGGTGTTCCGCATCGACGGGCGGACTCGTGGTCGGCGTGACGCTCTGGCAGAAGTCCAAGAGGTCCTTGTTGGTGCCCACGTGGTTCAACCCGCTGCCCAGGAAGGCCACCTCGGCCGCGGAAGAGGGACCACCGCCGGGGGGCTCGAAGTCGATCGTGACGGTCGGTTGGTGCTTGCGCCACAGCTCGTGGAACGGCGCCACCTTGGTGTTGCCGCGCCGGGGGTTGTCCGAGGTCTGGTCGGTGACGATGTCGCCGTTCGAGCCCGTCGGGAACGCGTGGCACACCTGGCAGGAGTGATTGTCGACGTTCGACTTGAGGGGGTCGTCGAAGTTCTCCTCGCCGACCGACGCGAGGCCGTCGGGGGCCTCGGGGTGGGTGATCGCGTCGTTCAGGACGCGCGCGATGTCCTGGTGGGGACTGGCGGGGTTCTGCAGGGAGAACACGTAGGCCTCGAAGTCGGCGAGCTCGCCCGCGTCGAGCTGCTCGTCGTCCCCCAGGAGGTCCATGAAGGCCGGGTTGAAGTTCTCGAGCTGCCGCTCCCCGCGCCAGTGGAAGGGACGCACACGCTCCAGTCCGACCAGGAACTGGGTGAACATCGGACCCTTTTCGTCGAAGGGCGGCGTCGAGAGCTGCCAAGTCAAGAAGTCGCTGCGGGCGTCCACGTGGCAGGACGCGCAGGACAGGTCCCCGTGCTTCGAACGCGAGCCGTCGAAGAACAGCGCCCGCCCCCGGGCGATGTTGTCCGGAATGGGGTCCTCCCCCAGCTCGAGCTCGATGTCCAGGTCCGCCTGACCGGTCGCGGGCAGGTGCGCGAGGCGGACCTTGTTCTCGCCCCAGCAGTGCACGGCGAAAGTGTCGTCGATCGCGGGATCCCGCAGGATGCCCCGGGGCAGCGCGTCGTCGGGCAGACGCCTGATGCGGAGAAAGTCCCCGTCAGAGGCGTCCAGCACCAGGACCACGGGCGTCAGGAGACCGATCACGTGGGCGCGATCCCCGTTCGCGTCGAAGTCGACGTGATAAGGCTGGCCCATGCGCACCGGTTGCCCGGGACCGCCGAAGACCTGCTGCTCGATCAGGGTCTCGGTCGTGACGTTGTAGCGCGCGACGCGGTTCTCGAGGAACTCGCCGTTGATCGACGGCTCGGTCTGCTTGGTCGGATCCGCGTTCAGGGCGTCGGTGTTCAGGACCCACAGCTCGTCGGTGCCGGGACGCAGCCGGTGCCCGAACAGGGTCGTCCCCAGGCCGTGGGCCACGACCTCCACGGTGTCCGCGTCGGGGTCGATCGCGAACAGGTCCTCGTCCGGCAGGTCCGTCTCCGGAGCGACGATCGCCGGGAAGAACTGTCCGGAGCCGCTGGTCACGCGGGTCTGGTTCCCCGAGTGCATCGGCGCCACCAGCACGCGCCCGTCCGGGGCGAAGGACAGGAACGTCGGGGCCTTCGCCCGCAGGCTGCGGTCGGAGCCGGGGCCTTCGTAGCGATAGCGATCGGTCACGCTGTAGGTCGTCAGGTCGATCTCCAGCACCAGGTCGGCGCCCCGGCAGCTGACGAAGGCCCGGTCCGCGCCGTTGTCCACCAGGATGTCGGCCGGTTCGGCCATGGCTCCGAGGGTCGTGTCCTCGCGGTCCTGGATCATCGCCCGGAGCTGCCCGGTGTCCGCGTCGAGCACGGCGATCCCCCAGGTCCCCCCGCAGGCGACCAGGATCTCCCCGGCTCCCCCCGGGGCGCCGCCGTCCCACCAGGCCACCGAGACCGGTCCCCAGGGGACGGCGAAGTCGTGCACGGTGGACACCGAATCCCCGGGTGCGGCCCCGTCCAGGACCCCCCGGTCGAAGCGCAGCACGCGGCTGTCCCCGTGGTTGATGGCCCACAGGTTCCCGTCCCCGTCGTAGGCCAGCGGGCGCACCGGGTAGTTCGCGAGGTCGATGTACGAGCCGCGGACCTCGTCCCGAACGATGGTCGTCTGCCCGTCGTCGTCGACGGGCTGCCCGCTCGTGGGCAACAGGGGGAGGAGCACCGCGGCCGAGACGGCCCCCAGGAGGATTCCAGGTTTCATTCGTGGTCCCTTTGGCTGTGGTTCACAGAGTCGCCGGGGACGTCCAGGACGTCCCTCGCAACCCCGGAACTGTCGCCACCCCCCCACACGGTTTGGCCCCCGCCCCAGAACGGACCCCGAAGGTTTTCGGCGGTCTCCGCAAACCGCCGGGGCCCCAGGGGACAGGCGGTCCGCAGAGGTGTGCTAGTGCCGCGGGTCGAACACCCGACGCAGGTTCCCGCGCACCTCGCTGACGCTCGCGTCGAACCCCGGGTAGGAATCCGGTGCAAGCAGCGCGCGGAAGTCGTCCGCCCGTGCGAGCATGCCCACCCAGTCCTCCATCGCGTAGGCCGCGTTCCAGTAGGAGTTCATCAGCGGGGTGCGGTTGCGTTCGTCGACGTACACCTCGGCGTCCTCGTAGCGTCGGACGAAGTCCAAGGACAGCTCCCAGGCGCGCCGCTTCAGGTGTGCGGCCAGGTCGACCGGCAGGTCCGGCTCGGAGTCGCCCCGGGCGCGGGCAGCGTCGGCTTCCTGGTCGATGTACTGCGCGTAGCCCAGGGCGTTGTCGGCGAACTCGATCACCGGCTCGTAGCGCTGGGGCAGGGCGAGCACGGATTCCTCCATCAGCTCGAAGCCCTCCACCACGGTCTCCTCGATGCAGAGCAGCACCCGCCCGAGCTTCCAGGAGACGATGCCGCGGGCGCGCTCGTGGGCCAGGAAGTCCAGCAGATCGCGGCCCGACAGGATCACGTGTTCGAGATGCACCTCCCGCTGGACGGGGTCGGTGGGCAAGTCCGCGAGGGCCAGGTCGACCTCCAGGCGGTAGCGGTCGGCCCGCGTCAGGTCGCGGCCGATCTCGTCGGTGGCCGCGTTCTCCGCCTGATCGAACAGCTCGAGGGCTCGGTCGACCTCCCCCAGGATGTGGCCGCGCAGCTCGGCTTCGTAGCGCAGGAGGGGGACCGAGGGGTGCTCCTCGGCATCGACGAAGCGCGCCCGGTGCTCCGCCAGGCGCGCGAGGACCTGCTCCTGTTCGGCCTCGCGGGTCAGGAGCTCCATCTCGATGCGCGCCTCCTGCCCACCCCAACGCTCCTCCGGCAGGAGCTCCAGGAGGGCGCGCGCCCCGGCAGCATCCCCCAGGTAGTGCCGGCCGACGATCAGGTACTGGGTCACCACCGTCGAGGGATCCTCGACGTGCAGCCCCTCGAGCAACTCCCGCGCGCGCCCGTGGCGGGCCGCGGAGAAGTGGCTCATCGCCAGGGCCAGGCGCGCGCGGCGATGGCCGGGCTCCCGGGACAGGGCCTCGCGGACGGCCGCGACCTGTTCGCGGATCGGGCTGTTGGCGAAGCGCAGGACCGTGGCCAGGAAGGCGAGCTCGTCCGGGTCGGCCGCGGGTGCCCCGGCGTCCGGCGGGGTCAACGCCAGGGGCCGCGGGCCGTCGACGAGCTGCTCCAGGGCCTCGACCAGGCGCGGATGGACCGCGGCGTCCGCGGCACGCTCGAGCTCCGCGCGGAACGCGTCCTCCTCGCCGAAATGCCAGTGGGCCAGGGCGAAGCCGACCGCCGCCGGGCCCGGGTCGAGGGTGCGCGCCCCACGGGCGTCGATCTCCGCCATCATCCCGCGGATCCTGCGGGGGTCGAAGGAGGTCCGTCGGCCCAGGATCTCCTCGAGGAAGTCCGCCAGCAGGATGCGTTGCTCCAGCTCCGCGGCGAGGCCCTGGACCTCCGCGTCGCCCTCGTCGAGCAGCAGCGGACGGAGCAGCTCGAGGGCCGCCTTCGGACGGCCGGCCAGGTTCGCCTCGGTCGCGGAGCCGAGGCCGCGGGCGCGCGCTTCGACCCGGGATTGCCGGCTGATGTACAGGTTGACCCCCAGGGGCACGGCGATCGTGACCCCCAGGGCGGCGGTCGCGACGACGGCGCGGTTGCGGCGTGAGAAACGCGCGATGCGCTCGAAGACCCCGGTCGGGCGCGAGCGGATCGGGCGCTCCTCCAGGATCGCAGCGAGCTCCTCCTCCAGGAACTCGGCCGAGGGAATGCGCTTGGAGGGCTCCTTCTCGAGGCACCGCTGGATCACCACCTCGAGGTCCCGGAAGCGCGCGCCGAGCCGCAGGGGAGCGGGGTCCCGCAGGCTGATCTCGCGGACGATCTGCGCGGGGTGCCGTCCGCTGAAGGGCGGCGAGCCGCTGGCCAGCTCGTACAGCGTCGCCCCCAGGCCGTAGATGTCGGCCCGGGGGTCGAGCATCGAACGCGTGCCCTGCAAGAACTCCGGGGCGACGTAGGGCAGGGTGCCGAGCACGTTCCCCTCGCGGGTCAGGGTCGTGTCCGTCTGCGAGCGCGCCAAACCGAAATCCACCAGGAAGGGCGTGCCATGGTGCAGCAGGATGTTCGCCGGCTTGACGTCCCGGTGCACGACCCCCGCCATGTGCGCCGCGGCGAGGGCGCTGGCGATCGCGCGCCCGATGGCCAGGATCTGCGCGGGCTCCAGGGGCAGGTCGGTCTCCGCCAGGGAAGGGCCGGACAGGAGCTGCATCGCGATGAAGGAGTGGCCCTTGTCCTCCCCGACCGCGTACAGCTCGCTGATGTGCGGGTGGTGCAGGGCCGAGGCCACCTCCGCTTCCCGTTGAAAGCGCAGCAATCCGACGCGGTCGGGGGTCACGGCGCGCTTCAGCACCTTCAGGGCCACCGGTCGGTTCAGGGACTGCTGCACCGCCAGGAAGACCGTGCCCATCCCGCCCCGGCCGATGGCGCGGATGATGCGGAAGTCCCCCAGGCGACCGGTCTCCAGGCCGGCTGAGCGCAGGTCCTGCTCCAACACCTCCTGGGCCCCTCCGCCGGTCTTTGAATCGAACAGCAGCCCGACCTTGCTCTCGTGGTCGAGGATGCGCTCGACCAGCTCGTACAGCTCCTGGTCGCCCGCGCAGGCCCCCTGGAGGTCGAACTCGTCGCCGCACTCCCGGGCGAGGAACACGGCCTCGAGCAGGGTCTCCGCCCGGTCCAGGAGGTCGGGCTCTGTGCCCGGGAGCTCGTCGTCGGGAAGCTCTGCCTCGGGTCGTTCGTCCGCCATGGCTGGATTGTATTCGAGGGGTCGCAGGCCCGCCCGCGGACCTCTCTGTTCGGAGCCCGGGAAGCTCCGACGCGTTACGGAATGAGTGCCAATTCCCCTTCGGTCGGGGCACCGGGACGGCAAGATGAGCGGCGCCCCGGGCCGGACGGGCCCGACCGCCGCCCCCCCATGAAGCAATCGATCGGGTACGTCGCCCTCGTGGTGCGCGACTACGACGAAGCCCTGGCGTTCTACGTCGGCGTCCTCGGCTTCCGCCTCGTCGAAGACACCTTCATCGAGGCCCAGAACAAGCGCTGGGTGCTGGTGGCGCCCCCCGGCTCCACCGGAACCCTGCTCCTCTTGGCCCGGGCGGCGAGCCCCGAACAGCTCGAGCGGGTCGGCGACCAGACCGGCGGGCGGGTGTTCCTGTTCCTGCACACCGACGACTTCTGGCGCGACCACCGCGCCCTGACCGCGAAGGGGGTCACCTTCGTCCGCCCCCCCAAGCGGGAGAGCTACGGCACCGTGGCGGTGTTCCGCGACCTCTACGGCAACCTCTGGGATCTGTTGCAGCTCGCGGAGGCCTGAGCCCGGCCGCGGGTCAGCCTTCGGAGGGACCCTGGGCCCCGTCCGGGGGCGGGGACGCGCCGGTGATCCGCGCGCCGCGAAAGGCCTCCAGGACGCGGTCTCCCAGGGACAGCGCGTCCTCCAGGGTCGCCCGGGCGGAGTCGACCGCCCCCCGCAGCTCGGCCGGATCCTCGACGCCCTGGCTGGATTCCCGCAGGGCCGCGGCCTTCTCCTGGAGGCGCTCCAACAGGGCCCGGAAGGCCGGCCCCCCCTCGCGGGCCGGGGCGGTCTGTTCGGCAGTGCCCGGCTGGGTCGCGCCGGTGCGCGCCGTGCTCGGTTGGGCGGCGCGTCCGGGGCCCCCGAGGGGTCCGTCGTTCGGCAAGGTCGTCATGGTCTCCGCGTCCTGTTCGGGTGGGGGGGAATCAGCCGATGAAGTTCAACAGGGAGGTCTGGAGGATGCGCGCCCCGGAGGCTTGGGCGGCCTGCAGGGCGAACTCCGAGCGCGACAGGTCCAGGGCGGCTTCGGAGAGGTCGACGTCCTGCACGCTGGAGAGCAGGTCCTCGAGGGTCAGCTCGGTGTTCAGGGCCCGGGCCTCGGAGTCTTCGAGACGCTGGCTGCGGGACCCCAACCGGCCGAGGCCGACCAAGAGGTTGTCCTGCACGCGCTCCACCTCCTGGAGGCGCTCGCCGAGTCGCGTCTGCAGCTCCCCCAGGTCCAACCCATCGGCGTTCCGCAGGTCCTCCGAGATGCCCTGGAGGAGGTCGAACACGTTCAGGGTGCCACCGAAGGTCACGACCTCTTCCCCGGCGCGCTTCACCCCGGTGGTGTCCACGTGCAGGATCGTGCCCGTGCCGTCGTTGACCAGCTCGAGGTCGCCCTCGGTGAAGTCCACGGAGGTCCAGTTCGAACCGTCGATCGACACGGAGCCCTCGCCCCGCAGGGTGCCGCTGTAGTCCACGCCGGTGAACCCGCTGAGGTCCAGATGCAGGCGGCCGCCGTTCTCGTTCTCGACGACGAAGTCGCTGCGGTCCTCGGCGGTGGCCCCGGGCATCGTGTACACCGGCCCCGACCCCAGGCGGAGCGTGCCGGCCGCGGTGTCGATCACCAGTTGGTTGTCCCCCAGGAGGGTGTCGCCTTGCCCCCCGTCGACCAGGGCGATCCCGACCGTGGCCAGGTCCGCGGGATCGGTGCTGTCGTGCCGGAAGCGCACGTACTCGTAGCCCTGGCCCTCGTTCGCGGTCACGCCGGCCCCCACGCCGGTCAGGCCCGAAAAGCGCACGTCCCCGGGCTCGGACTTGGCGAACACCTCCGTGCCCGGCAGCCCGATGCCGATGTCCACGCCGTCGCCGATGCGCACGCGCTGGTCCTCTTCGTTCCCGCGGTACACGATCCGGGTCAGTCCCCCGGCGCTCACCTCGCCCCAGGGCGGTTGGCTGTTCTCGGTCCCGCCGAACAGGTACCGGCCGCCGGACCGGACGTTGGC
Source organism: Hippocampus kuda (assembly GCA_901007745.1). NCBI lineage: Eukaryota > Metazoa > Chordata > Actinopteri > Syngnathiformes > Syngnathidae > Hippocampus > Hippocampus kuda. Next base: position 366,589 of record CAAKHF010000829.1, on the reverse strand, counting down.
CAGCTCGACCATCTGGGTCCGCAGCAGGTCGAACTCGGTGGCGATCGATTCGCGGTCCGCCTGGTTCAGGGTGCCGTTCATGCCCTGCAGCAGGAGCGCCTGGGCCTCGGCCACCAGGCGCGAGCCGTCCTCGAGGGCGCTCGCGGCGGTGTCGACCAGGGTCTTGCCGTCCCGCACGGACACGCCGACCCGACCGACGTCCGCCAACTGGCGCGTGATCGACAGGGCGCGCGCGGCGCCGGTCGGATCGTCCGAGGGACGCAGGATGCGCCGCCCCGAGGAGATCTGCTCCTGGGCCCGCAGGGAGGTGGCCTGGTTCCCGCGCAGCCCGAGGAGCACACGCGCATAGGTCGAGTACGTGCTGGTGCGTAGAGGCATGGAGGTCAGATCAGGTTGAGGAGCTCGTCGCCGAGCTGGTTCACGGTGCTCAAGAACTGGGCCGCGGCCGAGAAGGCCTGCTCGTAGCGCACGAGGTCCACCAGCTCTTCGTCGACGTTGACGCCGGCGATCTGGTCGCGCCGCTCCTGGAGGCTCGCGACGAGCAGCTCGTTGGACTCCAACGCGTTGAGGGCCGTGGCGGAGCGGAAGCCCAGGTCCCCGACCAGGTCGCCGTAGTAGCCCCCGAGGGAGGCCCCCTCCAGGTCGGCCACCGCCGCTTCCTCGACCTCGAGCATCCGGAGGAGCAGGTCGGTGTCCGCCTCGGCCCCGGTCAGGGACGCGGCGAAGAGGCTCGGGTCGGCCTCCAGGTCCTCGCGGACGCCGAGGTCCGCCGCACCGGTGCCGACGAACAGCGCGTTCAGGCCGGTGGCGACCAGGAGGTCCGCGGTGTCGGAGTCGGCGATCGCCTCCACCACGAAGCTGTCCCCCTGCGTGGCGGACAACTCGCTCAGGCCGAAGGCCACGCGCACCCCCGAGCCCACTTCGAGCTCGGTGCCGGGCACGTAGTCCGCCCCGACGTCCAGGGTCGCGATCGACTGACCGCTGGAATCGATCACGTCGATGGTCAGGCCGTCGGTCGTGCCGATGGTGCCGTCCCCGGACGGCCGGAAGGTGAAGACCTCGTCGGCGGTCCCGGTGAAGGCACCGGAGATCACCGGGTCCGCCCCGTGCTCCTGGCCGCTGATCGTGGTGCCGGTGAGGGCGCCCCAACCGAGGGCTCCAGCGACCGCGCCCCCATCCAAGCGGAAGTCCGCCCCGGGGCCCTCGCCCTCGGTCTGCAACACCAGGGCTCCCCCGACGACCGCCGCGCGGATCCCGTTGGTCTGGGCGCCGGGGTCGGCGTTGATGACCGCAGCCAGCTCCTCGGCCGTCGCCTCGGAGATCTCCTGGAAGTCCTGACCCTGGAGCGTGATCGAGAACCCGATCGCCGCCCCGCCCGGGTCCGCCGTCAGGTCCAGGGTGTCCCCGGCCGCCAGGGCGAAGGGCTCGGACGCGGCGGAGCCCAGGGTCGCGCGGGTGCCACCGAAGCTGCCCACCTTGTCCGGGTCCTGGTCCAGGCGCGGGCTGAAGTCGAAGCCGTACCCGGACTCCGCGACGACCCGCAGGCGGTCGGAGGAGTCGAGCTCGGCCGAGATCCCGGGGATGTCGTTCAGGGACCCCAAGAGGTCCTCGACGGTGGTGTGCGTCGCGCGGATGTCGATCGCCCGGCGTTCCAGGGAGCCGTCCGACAGGTCGGTGACGTTGACCCAGAGCTGACCGCTGGACACCTCGAAGGGCAGTCCGCCGCCGGCGACGAGCTCGTCGCGCACGCCGCCGTCCTGGTCCTGGTCCTCGAAGGCGTAGGCCGCGGTCAGCTGGGTCATCGGGCCGTCGGCAGGCACGCCGATCGAGTGCACCCGGTTCACCTCCTGGATCAGGTTGCGCGCCAGGACGTCGAGCTGGTCCCCCAGGCCCGGGGCCAGGGACCCCCCCAGCTCCAGCAGGCCGCCGACCGTGCCGCCGGTGACCGGGACGTAGCCGGTCGAGCCCTCCAGGGAGACCCGCAACGCGCCGTTGTCGTCGCGCTCGGCCTGCATCTCGTTCGCACGGGAGGAGCTGACCAGGGTGTTGCCGGCCACCAACACGTGGATCGAGCCGTTCGTGCCATCGATCGTCTGGACGTCGATCAGGCCCGCCAGATCCCCCAGGGCGCGGTCCCGCTGGTCCGCCAGGTCGTTGGCCTGGAGACCGGCTCCGCGGGTCTCGCCGATCTGGACGTTCAGGTCGGCGATCTGTGCCGCCAGGCGGTTGACCTCGTCCACGTGGCCCTCGACGGCCTGCTGGGCGTCGCCGGAGATCCGGGTCAGCCGCGAGGCGACGTCGTTGACCTGGCTGGTCAGGGACTGCGCAGCCTGCAGGGTCCCCGAGCGTCGGATCGAGTCGCTGGGGTCGGAGGTCAGCTCGGAGACGCTCGTGAAGAACCCGTCGAGCAGCGCGCTGATGCTGCCCGGCCCCGGCTCGCCGAAGACCGCTTCGATCTCTTGCAGTCCGCCCAACTGGGCTTCGAGGGCCCCCGAGGTCTGGACCTGGTGACGGATCCGCCGGTCCAACAGGCTGTCCACCGAGCGCTGGACCTCGTCGGCATAGACCCCGTTGCCGACCAACAGGCCGTTGATCGGGAGGGCCTGGGCCGCGTTCAGGTCGACCCGCTGACGCGAGTACCCGGGGGTGTTCGCGTTGGAGATGTTGTGCCCGATCGTGTCGAGCACGAACTGGGAGCTGATCAACGCCCGCAGGCCGGTGTTCAGTGCGATGTTGGACATGGCGGGTGGCCCTAGACCTCGCGGTCCACGACGAGGGCGGCGTCGGCTCCGGCCTCCGGTTCTCGGGTTTCACGCCCGGCGAGCTCCCGGAACAGGTCGTCCACCAGGGCCCGGTGATGGCGGGCCAGGGACGCGACGCGGCGCCCGCGGCGCAGGGCGTCCGCGGCGGACTCGCGCAGCTCTTCGCGGGCCCGCAGGAGCCGCGAGGCATCCAGACCGGAGGCCGCGGCGCGCTCGGCGATGCTCTTCAGGGTCAGAGTCTGCGCAGAGACGCCGAAGCGTCGCGCCAGGGCGGCGATCCCCAGGGTCCGGCGGCGCTCCCGCTGGGCGTTGCCCACGGTCGCGGCCTGGACGACCCGGCCGCTCTCGATCAACCCGGACGTGCTGCCGGCGCGGATCGCCTGTTCCTGGGCCTGCAGGGCCTGGCTGAGGGCCCGCTGTGCCGCCAGCTCCTCCTGGACCCAGCTCTCGAGCTGGATCAACTCGGCCCGCAGGTCCAGGGCGGAGCCGCCTTCGGGGGCCGGGCCGGTTCGGGTGTTGCTCACGATGATTCCTCTCCGGTTTGCAGGCGCGCCACGTTGGCCTTGACCATGCCCACCAGACCGAGGGCGTCGCGGTCCGCCAGGGCCGTGCCGATGTGCTGGTCGAACCAGCCCTCGTAGACGTCCGAGCCGGCTCCCTTGCCGAACAGGCCGCCCTCGGAGCCGAGGCTGGTGGCCCCCTTGCGCATCTCGCGCACGAGCAGGGTCGCGAAGAGCTGTTCGAACTGGGCCCCGATCTCCTCGGGGTCCGCCTCGCCTTCGGTCGCGGCGCGCAGGGCCCCTTGGGCCCGGGCCAGGGCGTCGGTCCCGAAGCCGGACGCGGCTCCGGGTCCGCCGGTCAGGGGTCGCAGCAGGGCTTCGGTGCTCACAGGACCACCACCTCGGCGTGCAGCATGCCGGACTGGGTCATGGTCTGGAGGATGTCGATCATGTCCCGCGGCGAGACCCCCAGGACGTTCAGGACCTCCACGACCTCCTGGAGGGTCACGGCGCCGTTCACGATGGTCAGGGCGCGGTTCTCCTCCTCGACCAACAGGTCCGTGCGCGGCAGGACTTCGGTCTCGCCCCCCGCGAGGGGGCCGGGTTGGCTGGCCTCGGGGGTCTCGGCGATGCTGACGGTGACGTTGCCCTTGGTGATCGCGCCGCGGGTGATGCGCACGCCCTCGCCCATGACGATCACGCCGGTGCGCTCGTTGACCACGACCCGGGCGAAGGCCTCCGGCTCCAGCTCGCGCTCGAGGATCGCGTTCAGGAAGGCCACGTGGGCTTCCCGGGGCAGACCCTCGGGGACCCGGACCGCCACGGTCATCGCGTCCTCGGGGGCAGCCGAGCCGGGGAAGATCCCGTTGATCACGTCGGCGATCCGCACGGCGTTCCCGAAGGAGCCCTTCAACGCGTTCAGGTCCAGGTACACGAAGCCGTTGTCGGTGACCAACTGGGTCGGCACCGCGCGCTCGACCTTGCCGCCCAGGGGCACGCGGCCGACGGTCAGGTGGTTCCGGACGGTGCTGGCCCCTTCTCCCTCCGCGGACAGGGCTCCGGTGGTGATCGGGCCCGAACCGGTGACGTACACGGTCCGACCGTCCATGCCGGTGAGCTCGCTCTGGAGCAGCACGCCGCCGACGAGGCTCTCGCAGTCGTTGATCGAGCTGACCCGCAGGTCCAGGGGCCGGCCGGGCTTGACCGAGGGCTCGAGGGTCGCCTGCACGAGCACCAGGGCGACGTTCTCGGAGTTCACGTCCCCGACGTCGATGTTGAAGTTCTGGGTCTTCAGGTAATTAAGGATCGCCAGGCGGGACGCGTTGCCCGAGTCGCCGGTCCCCGACAGACCCACGACCAGGCCGACCCCCTGCACGACGTTGCGCTCTTCGCCGCGGACCGCCACCAGGTCCCGAACGCGGACCAGCACCCGCCCGTCGGTCCCGCGCCCCGGGGTCGGCGTGATCCGCTCGCCGCGCACGAAGCGCGACGTGGAGCGCCCCCGGGGTTGGGTCGGCGCCTCGACCCCACCGGGATAGAGGCCCACATGGACCTCCCCGTCAGCGGGAACGGGATCCGCGGGATTCACGGTGTCCTGGGGCTCTGCCTGCAGGACCGCGAAGGTCAGGAGTGCTGCTTTCCACATGTTGCGTCGTCGGTGTCGGTGTCGTCTGGGTGGTCGGAATCCGTGCGGCCGAGGAACCGGCCCCCGTGCCCTCAGAAGGGCCAGAACCAGGAGATGACCGCGTGGAACACCCGACCGATCCCGGTGCGGTTGGTCGCGTTGGTCAGGGTGCCCTGCCCCTGGTAGGAGATCTGCGCCTCGGCGACGAGCTGGGACTCGATCGTGTTGTTCGGCCGGACGTCGTAGCTGCGGATCATCCCGCTGAACTCGATCAGCTTGGTCTCGTTGTCGACCCGGATCTCACGACGCCCCTTCAGCACCATGTTCCCGTTCGGCAGGACGTCCATCACGATGGCCGTGATGCGCGCCTCGAAGGTGCCGTTCTTCTGGTAGTTGGCGGTGCCGCTGAAGTCGTCCTGGGAGCCCGCCGCCAACCCCGGCAGGGTGTTGAACAGGTTCGGCTTGAGGTCGAAGTTCGTCAGCTGGTAGTCCAGGTCCGTCGACTTCGACAGGGTCGAGGTCTCCTGGTTCCCGACCACCTGCTCTTCGTTGATGATGATCGTGATCAGGTCCCCGGGCTTGCGCGCGGTCTTGTCGGAGATCGCGTTCTGGGGCCCGCGGCCCGGGTCGTAGATCGAACCCGGTCGCCCCTGGGCCAGGGCCGGGGCCCCCAGGCCGGCGAGGACCAGGCCGAGGAGGACCAGCGGGCCGGTGCGCGCGGGGACGTGCGAAAGGAACAGGCGGTGCAGGTGCTTCATGGTCGGTGGTGTGCGGGGGTTCGCGGTCAGCGCCCCAGGTCGATGAAGGCCAGGTCCGGGCTGAGCAGGTGCGCGGTCATTTCCTGTTCGCTCCCGTCGAGGCGCACGCGCAGGCGGTCTCCGACCGCGGCGGCCTCGAGGGCGACAGCCGGGACGCGCGCTTCGATGGCGCCCTTCTTCACGGTCAGGACCAGGTGCGCCCCGGCGCGGACGGCGAAGGCCCGGCGCACGTCCGACAGGCGCACGAAGGCGCCGGCTTCGAGGGTGCGCACGGCGGTCGAACCGATCAGGGCCTCCGGCGCCAGGGCCTCGGGCGCGGTCCCGGCCACGCCCCGGCGCTCCAGACGGAAGTGCGCCGCGGTGAAGGTCTCGCCGGCGGCGACGTCGCGGGCCAGGACCGGCACCTCGACCCAGCGCTCGGCGCGCCAGCGGGTCCAGAGGGTCCGGTACAGGCCGGCCTCGACGTAGATCTCGACGGCCACCGTGGTGACCTCGCCGGCGCCCGGCTCGATCCGGGTCCGCAGGGTGGCGCCCGCGCTCGTCGCCGGCACGTCCACCTCCGCCAGCTCGCCCAGGGGCTCGAGGCTCGCCGCGCCGGCGCCGAGGTGGCGCACGAGGGCGTCCCGGGCCGCGCCGCGCAGGTCCGCGGCCGTGACGGTCTCGATCGCGGGTCGCACCCGGGTGGCCCCCTGGCCCGCGAAGCGCACGGTCACCTCGGGAGCCTTGCGCGCGAGGGCCTGGCGCACGTGGTCGACGCGCATCAGGCGGCTGTAGCCGGGTGCCGGAGCGTAGCCGAGCTCGAGGTCCTCCAGGCGCTCGACGAGGGCGGCGTCGCCGCTGAGCTCGGCCAGCTCGCCGAGCTCGATCTCGGTGCCCTGGGCCTCGGCCTCGAGGGGCAGGGTGATCGTGACCACGTCGGCGGCGGAGAAGGCCGGGGCGCCGGCCGCGCAGGAAAGAAGCAGGGTCGCGAGCATGATCAGATGAGCTGGGAGACCTGTTGGAGCATCTCGTCGGAGACGGTGATCGTCCGGCTGTTGACCTCGTAGTTGCGCTGGGCCTGGATCAGGCTGATCAACTCGTTGACCACGGACACGTTCGAGCGCTCGAGGAAGCCCTGCCGGATGAATCCGGCACCCTGTTGGCCCGCGGTCTGGGAGGTCTCCGGTCCGGAGCTCGCGGTCAGGCTGAACATGTTCTGCCCCTCGGCCCGCAGGCCGGCGGGATTCGGGAAGCGGTACAGCGGGATCTGCCCCAGCCCCGAGGCGGTGGTCTGCCCCGGCACGGTGCCCTCGACCGTCCCGTCCTGGCCGACGGTCACCTGGGTGACGTTGTCGGGGATGTTGATGTTGTCGGCCAGGCGGAAGCCGTTCACGGTGACGAGGTCCCCGTTCGCATCGCGGCGGAACGAGCCGTCGCGGGTGTAACGGAACTCGCCGTTGCCCAGGTCGATCTTGAACAGGCCATCCCCCTGGACGGCCATGTCGAGGGTGTTGCCGGTCAGCTCCAGCTCCCCTTGCAGGTGCAGCTTGATCGAGCCGGCCACCTCGGCCCCACTGCCGATCTGGAGCCCCGTGGGGGAGCGGTTGTCGGCGGCGGTCGCCGCGCCGGGCTCCTTCATGGTCGTGTACAGCAACGACTGGAAGTTGACCCGGTTGGCCTTGAAGCCGGCGGTGTTCACGTTCGCGATGTTGTTCGCGATCGTGTCGACCTGGGTCTGCTGGGCCAACATGCCGCTGGCCGCGGTGCGCATCGCTCGGATCATCTGCTGTCTGCTCTCGGGGGGTCTCTGGTGAGGTTGTTCGAAGGGTTCGCGCGGGGGAGGGTCGGCCCGGGCCCTAGCGCGAACGGGTGAGTCGTTCTTCGATCTCCTGGATGGCGGCGACCGTGCGCGCCAGGGCGTCGAAGTGACGCTGGGTGGAGATCATCGAGACCATCTCCTCGACGGCCGTCGCGTTGGACTCCTCGAGGGCTCCCTGGTTGACCACCGCGGTCACGGTGGCGGGCTGCGCCCCGACCGGAGCGGCCCAGGTCCCCTGGCCGCCGGGGAGGAGGGCCTGCTTGTCCTCGAAGTCGACCAGGCGCAGGCGACCGATGTCGACGATCCCCTGGCGCACGTTCCCGTCGCCGTCCACGGTCAGGGGCTGGCCGGTCGGGTCCACCAGACCGTCGCGCACGTCCCAGGCCACCGGCCACCCCTGGGCGTTCACCAGGTTGCCCTCGGCGGTCAGCTGGAACTCACCGTCGCGGGTGTAGCGCTCCCCGTCCGGGGACTCCACCGCGAAGAACCCATCGCCGAACAGGGCCAGGTCCAGCTCGCGCCCGGTGCGGTTCAGGTTGCCCTGGCTGAAGTCCGTCTCGCGCTGGGTGCGCTGGCCCCACAGGGGACCGTGCTGGCCGGGCAGCTCGAAGGATTCCGCCGCGTCCCCGAAGCGCTTGTAGCCGTTGACGCTCAGGCTGGCGAGGTTCGAGGCGATCGCGTCCATGCGCCGCGCCTGGACCTGCATGGAGACCGCACCGCGATAGAGACCGGCGTTCATGGAAACCCCAGTCGCAATCCGAGTTCCAAGTGCCCGCGGCCCCCGCAACCACCCCTGGGGGCCCGTCAGGCCGCCCCGCGCCTCCCCCTCCAGCCTCCGGCTCGGCCGGGGGAGCAGGGATTTCCAGCCCCCCCGGGAAGGCACTTCGCGGGACGCGCCCGCTCCTCCGCCTCGCAGAGTCGTGATTCATTCACGCTCTGTGCGCCGCAACCGCGTCAGCGGTTGTGCCAGGGACACCTGGGAGAGTGTGAAATCGGTTCTTTCACACTCTCTCAGGGGACGTCGAAGGTCCCGGTGACCAGGTGGTACCGACCCCCGTTGTCGATCGCGACCAGGTAGTACGTCCAGGTGCCCGGCAGGACCCCGGCGACGTCCCGGTCCTGGACCGTGAAGAGATTGCCGCCCGCCGGCTTCAGGGCGTGGAAGCCCTGGTTCTGGCCGGCGGGGTTCTCGATGTACGCGACCACCAGGTTCAGGTCGTCGGGGCCCTCGGAGTCCTCGACCCGCGCCTCGAGCACGATCGTGGTCAGACCCTGCTCCTGGCCGACCTGGGCTCCGTGGGAGGTCACGACCGGGGGCCGGGGATCGACCCGGCGCACGAGGGCGACCCAGTCGCGGCCCCCGAGGGGCGGGTTCCCGAGGGTGACGATGCCCGGACCGAGCACCTCGGGCGCCGCGCCGGGCACCAGGGGGCCCCCGAGGCGCGGGTTGAGCCACAGCACCGAGAACGTGTCGGCGTTGCTCCCGAGGTTCAGGCTCGGCGCGGTGAAGTCCGGCACGTAGACCACGTACACCTCCCCGTCCAGGGCCAGGCAGGGGTGGGCGGAGTTGGGGGTCAGCTCGTCCGCGGCGCGCATGTCCGCATAGGGCACCTGGTCCCGCATGAACGACAGGGCGGTGTCGACCTGCTTCCAGAACAGGGCGCGGGAGCGCCAGTCCTCGCAATCCAGGTCGTTGTGGGGCCAGGAGTACCCGAAGTAGAACTCGGCCCCGCCGCCGGCCGCCAACAGGTTGCCCCACAGGACGTCGCGCCGGATCGTGTAGTGGTCGGGGTCGACCGAGTCGGGGACGACGCCGTCCTCGGCGGGGTTCTGCTCGTCGCTGGTCACGACCCAGGGTCGGCCCGCCTCGGCCGAGGCCTCGGTCCACTCGAGGGTCCGGTCGGGCACCTCGCTGGGGTCGGTCTGGAGGGAGCACAGCTCGACGTCCGGGAAGCCCAGGAGGTCGGTGTACACCGCGTTGATGTCCGAGGGCTTGGTGTGGATCGCGATCGGATGATCGTAGGGGTCCACCGCCCGCAGGTAGGACGCGAAGGCCCGGCGGTCGGCCTCGGTGTTGGTCGTCTCCTCGCCCAGGTTCCACACGAGCCCCAGGTTGCTCCCGAAGCGGGCGACCATCTCGCGGTAGTACAGCTTGCGCTGGTCGCCGAAGGACCCGAAGTCCAGGACGGTGTCGTTCTCCTCCTCTTGCAACACCACGTGCAGCACGAGGCCCAGGTCGGTCATGTGGTCGAACACGCGCTCCCACTGGGCCAGCTTGCTGACGTCGTAGCGCAGCTTCGCGGTCGTCGAGGCCCAGGGGAACACCTCGCCCCCGTCCCCCCCATCGATGTTGTACGTCAGGAAGTACACCGAGTTGACGCCGGTCGAAGCCAGATAGTTCAGGGCCCCGATCAGGGCCTTGCCCTTGCCCCCCTGCCAGGTGGGGCCGCCGCCGAAGGCGTCGTAGTCGGCCGCGTGGGGCGCGAAGTGGTGCAGGCCGTCGAGCTGGTCCAGGGCGCTGGGGTCCCCGCCGGTATCGACGGTGCCGTCGAACTCCCAATAGCCCAACAGGTTCTCCGGCGAGTCGGCGCCGCCCTTCAGGAAGGGCTCGTCGTTCCACGCGAAGCGCAGCAGGCGCTCGCCCTCGTACCGCAGCATGCCCTTCGCCCGGATCCCGGGCGCATCCGGGTCCGGGGGCAGCACGTTGAAGCTGCCGGAGGACCCGTGGAACGACGTCACCGTACCGCTGCCCACGTCGTCCGCGACGGCGATCCCGGTGCCGGTGCGGAAGTCCGCGCTCCAGACCCACTGGCCGGCCTGGTCGGGCACGAAGCGCACGCGCCAGCGGTCGCCGTTGGTGAAGCCGTTGTCCGCCGCCTGACCGTCACCGTCGAAGAAGCCCGGCAGGACCAGGGTCGCGCCGCTCTCCACGTGCTGGAAGGTCACGTCCAGACGGAAGTCGTAGAACGGGTTGGGCGTCCCGCCCTCGGTCAAGACCTGGTCGTGCTGGAACGTGAGATCGAGCACGTGCCAGACCGCACGCGTGCCGCTCGGATTCTCGGTGCCCGCCGAGGGCGCACCGACCCAGGGTGCGGCGGACAAGCCGACTGTCTGTGCAGTCGGTGAACCACCGAACAGGACGCAGGGAACCAGGGAGATCAGGATCGAACCGAGGAACGCCGGGCGGGGGACCGCAACACGACGAACCGTAGCACCGGGGTGCATGGCCTTCATGGATGTGCCTCTGGAGGGGGGAACAGAGGACGAGCCATCGAGCCCGACCGGGAAGGTCGGAGGGTGAGCGCCACGAGCGTAGGGACAGCCCGACGAAACCGCATCCACAAAACGCGGCACGCAGAGGGACCCCCGACGTCCTGGACCGACACCGAGAACACGACGACCGTCGGCGAAAGCGGCAGGGAACGGGGGTCGGGCCCTTCGCCCGACCTTCTCGGTGGTCCGTGCCGCGCTCAACATGAGCCGGCCTTCACTTCGACGGAAACGCCGCGGACCGTTAGGGCTCTTTCGAAAACCCGCTCCGCGACCGCCTCCCCACGGCTCCCGGGAGCCGTGTCCAAGTTGTGAACCGCTGTGATTAGATGATGTTCACGACTTCCGCGAGCAGTTCGTCCTGCACGGTGATGACCCGCGCGTTGGACTGGAATCCACGCTGTGCCTGAATCAAGTGGACGAACTCCACGGCGGTGTCCACGTTCGAGGCCTCGATCGCCCCGCCGACGACATCGGCGCTGCCGTTCTCGCGCCCGCCGGACAGGACGCGCTGGCCGCTGTTGGCGCTCTCCTGGAAGTAGTTGTCTCCGACGGCCAACAGGCCGGCTTCGTTGGCGAAGGTCGCCACGCCGAAGTTCGCGAGCTCCTGGGTCTGGCCGTTCGTGAAGAAGCCCTCGACGACGCCCTCCTCGTCCACCTGCATGCTCGCCAGCTCTCCGGCCCCATAGCCGTCCTGTCGCTCGGCGATCAACGTGGCGGGGTCGCCGAACTGGGTGAGACCCTCGAACTGCCCCGACTCGCCGAAGTCGACGGTGATGGTCTGGGCGGCCTGGTCGGTGAACTGCACGCTCAACTCCGCCGACGGGGGCGACAGGATCGAGCCGTTTTCGTTGAACGTGATGCCGTTCACCGAACCGTTCAGCACCTCGCCGTCCTCGCTCGGCAGAGAGGCCTGCATGTTCCAGCTCCCGTCCTCCTGACGGACGAACTCGAAGGTCAGGATGTGCCCGGTGCCGGCCGCGTCGAAGGTCTCGATCGAGCTGGTCACGGTGTCGGGACCGGTGCCGTTGGTCGTGACCGCGAAGAAGTGCGTGGCCCACTCCGAGCGCCCGGTCTGGTTGGCCTGGTCGGTGATCGACAGGGACAGCTCCGCCTCCCCGGCGGTGTCCGAGGAGACGCGGATCTGGCCGCTGCCTTCGTCGAAGGACACGCTCGCCCCGGCGAAGGCCCCGTCGAGGTGCGCGACCAGGTCCCCCAGGGTGGTGCCGTCGACCCCATAGGTGAAGCTGGTGACGACCGCGGTCCCGTCGGCATCGGTGCCGGCCAGGTCCAGGGTGTCGCCGGAGGCGTAGCCGACGACCGTCGAGGCCAGGCTGTTCAGGTCCGTGGCGGCCGTCGCCGGGCTCTCGGAGCCCTGCACGAAGTCCACCAGTCCGGTGAGCTCCTTCAGGTCCTTGCCCGTCTCCCCGGCGGTGATCTTGATCGAGGACTGGTCGCCGCTGCGCTCGCTGGTCAGCACCAGCTCGCCGGTCGGCGCCAGCCCCGCCACGACGTGTTCGGTCTGGGCGTTGATCGCATCGGCGATCTCCTGGGTCGTGATCGGCCCCGCACCGGGGATCGCCACCTGTTGCGGCGCGCCGCCGTCGACCACCAGCTCCAGCGTCCAGGTCTCCCCCGCGGGGATGTTGAAGGGTCCGGCCTGGTCTCCGGTGGTCGTGGCGGCGCGGCCCTCGGCGAAGCTGGAGGAGCTGCTCAGCTCTTCGGACAGGGGTCCGGTCACGACCGCCGGGAGGTTGCCGGTGAACTCGACCGAGCCCGTGGCGCTGGGCGGAAAGACGGCCCGCGTGTCGATCGTGAAGGGCTGGCCGGTGCGGTCCAGGGCGCGGAAGCCCGTGGTCAGGTCGACCATGTTGCCCCCGGCGTCGAGCCCGAAGGTGCCGACCCGGGTGTAGTGGGTCTGGGTCCCGTCGCTGACGGCGAAGTGTCCGTTCCCGACCAGGGCCAGGTCGAAGGTCCGGCCGGTGATGTCGAGGGCCCCCTGCTCCAACCTGCGGTCCACGCTGCCGAGCTGGGCCCCCAGCCCGATCTGCAAGGGGTTGGTGCCCCCTTGCGAACCGTTCGGTCCGGTCCCGGGTTGGTACGTCAGGCTCAGCATGTCGCTGAACAACGCGCGCGAGCCCTTGAAGCCGGGCGTGTTCTGGTTGGACAGGTTGTGACCGATCACGTCGATCCAACGCTGGTTCGAGCGCAGGCCGCCGAGGGCCGAGGTGAAGGAGCTAGCCATGGTGTGTCAGCGCGGTCAGGGCGTGGTGAAGGGGTCGCGGGGCGTCGGTCGGAGCGGGCAGGGTGGGTCGTGCATCAACCGTCCGCGCCATCCCCCGAGTCCCCGTCGCCGGAGTCCGAGTCGGAGTCCCCCGCACCGGCGCTCCCGTCCGCATCGCCGACGATCTCGCTCACGGCCGCCAGGGGGATGTCCTGGCCCCCGACGTGCAGGAAGGCCACGCCCTCGCGGATCTTGACCGAGTCCACCGCGCCCTGTCGCTCGAGGCCGGTCTCGGCATCGGTCCACAGGACCTCCTTGCCGATCAGCGCGCTCCCCTGGGTCAACTGGGACAGGAGCGCGTTGGACTGGTTCAGGCTGATCATCGCGAAGATGCTCTCGTTGAGCTCCTCGAGTTGCTCGAGGGACGAGAAGCTCGAGAGCTGCGCGAGGAAGTCCTCGTTGGCCGTCGGCGACAGGGGGTCCTGGTTCTCCAACTGGGCCACCAGGAGCTCCATGAAGGCGCCGCGGTCGAGCTCCTGGTTGGCGAGGCCGCTGGTCTGCCCGAAGGCCGGGTCGTTCGCGCTGATGCCGGTGAGTTCCATGGGGTGTTGTTCCTTCAGGCGTACATGTCGATGGCATCCGCGGCGCCCGAGGGGGCGCCGGGGGTGGAGGGAGAAGCGGGGTGGTCGGTCCCGGGGGGAGCGGGGGCCGGACCCGTTCGAGCGGCGTCCGCGGTGCGCTGGTCGGATCGCTCCGGGAATGACTGCCCGTCCGACCCGCCGGCCAGCAGGGTCAACGCGACCTCGCGCCCCCCGGTGGCGGCCGCGAGGGCCGCGCGCAGCTCGGGCACCTGGCGCTCGAGGGCCGCGAAGGTCTCGGGCCGCTCGGCCTCGACGACCGCCTCGACCCCCCGGCCCCGCAGGCCCACGCGGATCTGCACCCGGCCGAGGGACGCGGGGGTCAACTCGACCGTCAGGCGCCGCAGTCCGGTGGCGCTGGCCAACTTGATCTGGCGCAGGATCTCGGCCGCGCGGGTGGTCTCCTCGGGGCTGGCCTGGCCCGCGGCTTCCGACGGTTGCGGGCGCGGGCTGGCCGCGGACGGGGCGGTCGCGTTCGCGGCGGGTGCCCCGGCGGCGGCGGGGGCAGCGGACGCACCGCCGGCGGGCTGGGCCGCCACCGGGGCGGGCCCCGGAACGAGGCCGGACGTCCCCCGGGGCCCGGGGGTCCCGGCCACCGGCGGGGGCGCGGGGGCGGGTCCGGGGACCGACGCCGGAGACGGGCCCCCGTGGGACCCGGGGGTCGAGGGGAAGACGCCCGGACCGCCGGGGTCCCCCACAGGCCGGGGTGACCCCACGCCCCCGTCCGCGACACCGGGGGCCCCGGGCGCGACCGGGACCGGCGCGGCTCGCTCTCCGGGTCCGGCGGCCGCGGTCCGGACGGCGTCCGCCCGGAAGGTCCCGGGGCGCGGCGTGCCCGGGTCCGGGCGCGCCTGCCCGAAGGACTCGCGCCGTTCGGCGCGTCGCTGTTCGATCCGCGACAGGCTGCGCTGTTCGCCCCCGGCCAACTCGCTGGCCTCCTCGGCACGCTCGATCTCCTCGGTGAACGCCCCGGGGTCCGAGACACTCCGTCCCTCGAGAAGGGTGGACAACGCAGAGCGAAGTCGGGGGGACCGACCCGTGCCGGTCGGTCCCCCCATGGACCCTTGCGGGATGGGACTTCGAAGGGTGTCCATGGGGATCCCCCACGCAAGTCCGTTGCCAAGTGGACGAGGCCCCCCTCGGGTTCCCCAGGGCCCCTCTGCGGGGCCAGGAACGCGGGTCGGGGGCGGCGGGTGAGCAGTCTTTTCTTCCCACCCCGGAAAGGACCTCCGAAAAGTCCCACCCGGGCGGAACTCGGGGGGGTCTGGGGAGGTCCGACTGCTGTCCTGGGTGAGTTCTCCGGCCTGCCCCGCCGCACTCGACCCCGGGCGCCTATTCTGGTCTGTGCTCCAGTGCTCCCCTTTGGCCTCTCCGACGCTGTTCCGGAGGCCGCCGCTGGCGCGCCGTCCCTCCCCTCTTCTTCACCGATCGGACCCCCCATGAAGCGTTCCGCCGCTCTGGCCGTCCTCGCCCTCGGTCTGCTGTCCGCAGCCTCCGAGTTGGGCCCCTCCCCCCTCGCACAACACGCCTCGACCACCGCGGTGGCGCCGAACCCGGGCAACCCCACCGAGATCTGGGTCACGAACCGGGGGAACGATTCGGTGTCCGTGATCGACACCGCCGCGGGGATCACCGTGGCGGAGATCGACGTCGGGGTCTGGCCCCGGTCCCTGGCCTTCTCGGCCGACGGCTCCACGCTGTTCGTCGCGAACCAGCGGGGAAACGTCGAGGTCACCAAGCACTTCGTGACGCCCTTCGACGGCACCGAGCGGCGGGGCACGATCAGCGTGATCGACGTGGCGACGCGCACCGTCAGCGCGACCCTCGAGGACGTGGGCACGGAACCCTACGGCCTGGTGGTGTCGCCCAACGGGGCTTGGTTCGCGGTGACCGGCTACCGTTCGAACACCGTGCGCTTCCATTCCACCAGCGCCCCCTTCGCGCAGGTGGCCAGCTTCACCTATGACGCGGACCTGAACTTCGTCCCGGCCGGCAAGACCGTGGCGGACCTGGACACGAACAGCGACTTCGTGCCCGACCTGACCGAGCCGCGCGCCATCACCGTGCGCGCCGACGGCACGCGGGCCTACGTGGTGCACTCGGTCTCCGGCTTCGTGTCGGCCCTCGACCTGGCCCTGGACGCCTCCGGTCGCCCGACCAGCGCGACCCTCGCCGAGGCGATCGACCTGAACGAGTACGCGCCGCACCCGCTGATGAACCCGGTCCCGGTGCAGACCCTGCTCAGCCAGGGCCTGCCGCGCTTCCTGGACGACATCGTCCTTTCGCCCGACGGGACCCGGGCCCTGGTGCCGCACCTCCTGCACAACGTCAACCACGACGTGAACCACGACTTCGGTCCGGAGTTCGCCGGGGACTTCGCCAACCGCGTGTATCCGGCCCTGACCGTCGTGGACACCGAGAACGACAGCTACGGCGAGGCGGGGGACGCTTCGGCGCGCCTGCACCACGAGCTGTCCGACCCGTCCAACCCGGCGGCCTTCGTCTCCTACGGGGGCCAGGGCAAGGCCACGGCCAACGGCATCCTCCACCTGGGCGGCACCGGCGCCCCGCTGCTCGGCGGAGCGGCGGACTTCGTCGTCAGCGGCTTCGGCCCCGGCGACCAGGTGCTCGTGTTCTGGTCGACGGCCGCCCTGGACATCGACGCGGGTCCCTTCGGGCGACTCCTGGCCTTCCCGGAGGTCGTCGGCACCGCCGTCGGAGGCCTCTACTCCGAGAGCATCCCGAACGACCCGGTGCTCCAGGGCATGTCCGTCCACGCCCAGGCCGCGATGCTGGATCCCGCGGGCCTCCTGGTGGGTCTGTCGAACGGCCTCGAGGTCGTCCTCGGGGACACCGGCTACGGCGCCGGCAAGATGGGACACCGCGCCGGACACCCCGGCCGCGTGCTGTACTCGCCGGACGGCTCCCACGCGGTGATGCTCAACCGTGGCTCCGAGGACGTGTTCCTGTACGGGGTCGACGGCGACAGCCTCGAGCTGCGCACGGTGTTCCCCCCCCGGGAGGGCTTCGTCGAGCGCGCCGCCCTGGACACGGCCACGCCCCTGGGGGACCTGCCCCTCGGCATGGCCCTCGTGGCGGACCCCTCGACGCCCAACGACGACGCGCTGCTGTACGTGATCAACGAGACCACGCGCACCCTCTCCAGCCTGCGCATCGACTGGCAAACCGGCGTCATCACCGAGGAAGCGGCCCAGATCCCGACCCTCTTGGGGGTCGACCAGATGACCGCCCTGCAGATCCAAGGACAGGAGATCTTCGAGGACGCGTCCCGCGCGCAGACCACCGGGAACTTCAACAACTCCTGCGGCTCCTGCCACTTCGAGGGCGGCGCGGACGGCAACGTCTGGCAGCGTCCGGCGGGCCCGCGCAGCACGATGCCGGTGTACGGCGGCTCCCTCTTGACCGGCCTGCAACTGTGGAAGGGCGTGCGCCTCAACATGGGCGAGACCGGTCCGATGTTCGGCGGAGAGAACGGCGGCCACGGCCTGTTCGACGACACCGAGCAGCAGGCGCTGATCGAGTACCACAAGATCATCCCGGTGCCCCTGAACCCGCACCTCGATCCTTTGACCGGGGACTACACCGCGAACGCCGAGCTCGGGCGCGACCTGTTCTTCGGCACGGACGACACGGGCATGAACCCGAGCCTGCGCAGCGCCGGCTGCGCGACCTGCCACCCGGACGCGGACAGCCAGAGCGGAGACCTGCGCGGCTACACCGCCGACTTCGTCAGCGAGCTGTTGACCGACAGCGACATGCTCGAGGCCCTGGATCCGGACTGCTTCTCCCTCAGCGCGAGCTTCGTGTCCCTGAACATCCGCAACATCAACTCGGCCGTGAACGTCGACGCGGACTTCGACGGCATGGCCGACGGGGACCGCAACTTCGACGGCTTCGACGACCGCGAAACCTACGTGCCGATGAACGTGGACGCGGCCGACGATTTCACGCGGGACGACCCCAACAGCTACGAGTGCCCGAACGTCGTCGGCGACCCCGGCCAAGGCCTCAAGGTCTTCGCCCGGGCCGGAACCGACTTCTCGATCCCGACCAAGCTGGGCGTGTACTCGACCGGCCCGTACATGCACGACCACTCGGTCCTGTCCCTGCGGGGCATCCTGGACCCCGACTCCCAGCGCGGAGACCCGGTCCACGGCGACGTGAACCTGCCCGGCCTCAACAAGTTCAAGAACGAGTTCCACGACATCCGCGGAGACGACACGTTCTTCGCGAACTCCTCGAAGGTGCAGCTCACGTTGCAGACCCTCGCCAACGGGCGGACCTTCGACGAAGACATCCGGGACATCCTCGAGTACATCCGCTCGTTGTAAGGGCTGTCGGAGACAGCCCTTACCAATCACTCTGGCGCAACCCCTGACGGGGTTGCAGCGAACCGGGCCGTTGCGGTCCGGGGAGCTGGAACCCCGTCAGGTGGTCGCCGAAGGGCGCTGGTCGCGAGGTGTTCGTCGCGACTCGCGGACCGGGGAGGGTGCAGCGAGCCAGGCTGCTACGGTCCCGGGAACTGAAACCCTTCGGGTTGGTCGCCGAAGGGGCGTTGGTCAGGAGGTGTTCCCGGCGACTTGCGGGCTATGGGGGGTTTCAGCAAGTCAGGCCATCACGGTTCGGGGAGCTGGAACCCAGCGGGTGATCGCCGAAGGCAGCGTAGGCCTGGAGGTGTTTCCGGCGGTTCGCGGGCCGGGGGATTGCGGTGGACCGGGCCGTTGAAGTTCGGGAACTTGGGCGCGCCCGGTCGTCGCGGAAGGGGCGCTTCCTGGGACTTCCCGGGGACGGGTTCGGGTTGCCGGCGGACCGCGGTCTGCACGCGGCGGCCCGGGAGGCCGACGCCAGGGTTTCCGCAGCGGTTCGGGGCCTGTCGTTCGGGGGATCAGTCCCGCTCGCGGACCTCGACGGTTCCGTCGGCGGCGCCGATCACGCACACGTGGGCGAGGCCGATGAACAGGCCGGACTCGACGATGCCCGGGACCAGGGCCAGGGTGCGTTCCAGGTCCGGGGCGTCGGCGATGCCCTCGGGGAAGCGGCAGTCGAGGATCTCGTTGCCGTTGTCCGTCAGGTACGGGTCTCCGCTTTCGGTGACCCGCAGAGTCGGCTGGCTGCCCAGGGCCTCGAGACGGCGCCAGACCGCGGGACGGGCAAAGGGAACCACCTCGACCGGCAGCAGAAACGTCGTCCCCAGGCGCTCCACCAACTTGGAGCGGTGGATCACGATGACCTCCCGGGCCGACTGGGCGGCGACGACCTTCTCACGCAGCAGCGCCCCGCCACCCCCCTTGATCATGTCGAAGGCGTGGTCGATCTCATCGGCACCGTCGATGGTCACGTCGATGGCCGGCGCCTCGGCCAGGGGGACCAGGGGCAGCCCCAGGGCCCGGGCCTTCGACTCGGTGTCCAGGGAGGTCGGGACGCCACGGAGGCGCAGGCCCTCGCTGCGGACACGCTCGGCCAGGCGTTCCAGCGTGAAGCGGACCGTCGAACCGGTCCCGAGGCCGACCGTCTGGCCGTCCTGCACGTATTCCGCCGCACGCCGGCCGGCGGCCTCTTTGGCCTTGTCCAAATCTGCTCTCCGTTGGTCGGGGGGTCGGATCCGCCCGGATTCTAGGAGGGTGGGCCGGGCGGGGCCCAGCGTTCCTGGCCCTTGGGGAGGGACGGGGTTTCCCATCGGCCCGGCTCCTGTGCTACTCTCTGCCCGGTATTGAGAATGGATCTCAATACCGGACTCCCTCTCGATCCGATCCCCTCCTCGACCCCGCCGCCCTGGCCCGCCCCGGCCCCTGACCAGCCCCTCCGGGCCGGTCCACGGCGGGCCGGCCCCCCAAGACATGGCACCCCAAACGGAACGCACCCTGGACTCCCTGGCCGACGGCATGGCCGGCACCCTGGTCCGCCTCGGCGGTGAGCGCTCGTTCCGCCAGCGTCTGATGGAGCTGGGACTGCTGCCCGGAACCGTCGTGCGGCTCGTGCGTCACGCGCGGGTCGGCGGGGTCTTGGAGTTGGAGGTGCGCAATTGCCGCCTCACCCTCCGCCAGGGTGAGGCGCGCGAGCTGTTCGTGCGCTAGGGATGGCCGTGACCTCGCTCACCGACGTCAAGCGCGTCGCCCTGGCCGGGAACCCGAACACCGGCAAGACGACCCTGTTCAACCGCCTGACCGGCGCCCGCGCGAAGGTCGGGAACTACCCGGGCATCACGATCGACCGGCACTACGGTCCCCTGGACCTGCCGCGCAACGGGCAGATCGAGCTGATGGACGTGCCCGGCACCTATAGCCTGGCGGCCCGCAGCGCCGAAGAGCAGCTCGCGATCCAGGCCATCGCCGGGATCCAACCCCTGGAAGAGCCCGACGCCATCGTCTTGGTGGTCGATTCGACCCAGCTGTCCAGGAACCTGTACCTGGCCCTGCAGGTCCTCGAGCTGGGGGTCCCCGTGGTGATCGCCCTGAACATGGTCGACCAGCTGGAGGCCACCGGGCAACGGATCGACCCCGCGGCTCTCAGCGCCGAGCTGGGGGTTCCGGTCTGTCCGATCAGCGCCTCCAAGGGCAGCGGAATCGACGCCCTGAAGAGCGCCCTCGACGGGTTGCTGTCCGATCCGGCGACCGGCCGACCGGGTTGGCGCTGGCGCCCCACCGACGACGCCCTGGTCGCGGACGTCGACGCGGTCGCGGCCCAGGTGCCGTCCGCCTGGCACCGCGGGGACGAGGGCCGGCGCCAGGCCTTTGCCCTGTGGGCTCTTTTCAGCCTGGAGGACGGGGACGAGCTCGACGGGATCCCCCCGAGCCTGCGGACCGCGGTCACCGAGCGCCGCCGGGTCGCGGACGCCGCGGAACGCAACCTCGAAGAGGAGATCGTGCGCGGCCGCTACGGCTGGATCGACGCACATCTGGAGCGCGCCCTGCAGGCGGAGGCACCGGAGACCCACTCTTGGACGGACCGCATCGATCGGGTGCTGTTGCACCCGGCCCTGGGTTTCGCGCTGTTCCTGCTGTTGATGACCCTGGTGTTCCAGTCCCTGTTCGCCTGGGCGGACCCGGCCATCGGCTGGATCGAGTCCGCGGTCGGTTGGTTCGGCACGTTCCTCGAGGGGGTGCTGCCGGCAAACCTGTTCCGCGAGTTCGTCGTCGGCGGGTTGGTCGCCGGCGTGGGCGGTGTGCTGGTGTTCCTGCCCCAGATCCTGCTGCTGTTCTTCTTCGTGGCCCTGATGGAGGACACGGGCTACATGGCCCGCGTGGCCTTCCTGATGGACCGCGTGATGAAGGCCATCGGGCTGCACGGTCGGGCCTTCGTGCCGATGCTGTCGGGATACGCGTGCGCGGTCCCCGCGATCCTCGCCACGCGCACGATGGAGCGCCGGCGGGACCGCATGCTGACGATGATGGTGGTGCCCCTGATGACCTGTTCCGCGCGACTGCCGGTCTACGGCCTGCTGATCGCCGCCCTGGTCCCCATCGGGTCGACGAGCACCTGGAGCCAGGGGCTCTTGATGGTGGGCATGTACCTGTTCTCGACGTTGATCGCCCTGGTCGCGGCCTTCGTCCTCGGGCGCACGGTCTTCCGGGGCAAGCAGATCCCCCTGTTGTTGGAGATGCCCCCCTACCGCATGCCCCACTGGCCCTCGGTCCTGCGCGTGATGTGGGACAAGGCCAGCGTGTTCATCAAGGAGGCCGGCACCTTCATCCTGGCCTGTACGGTCCTGATGTGGTTGCTGCTGACCTTCCCCCGGGAGGGCACCGGGGAGCAGGACTACGGAGCCCTGCGCACCGCGGCCGAGGTCGAGCTGGCCCAGGATGCGCCCGCCCTCGAGGAGCGCTTGGCCGCCCTGGATGCGGAAGAGGCGGGCGACCGCATGCGGAACAGCTACGGCGGTCGCCTGGGCCGCTGGCTCGAGCCCACCATCGAGCCCCTGGGCTTCGACTGGAAGATCGGTATCGGCCTGATCGGCGCCTTCGCGGCCCGGGAGGTCTTCGTCAGCACGATGGCCGTGGTGTACGGCCTGGACGAGGGCAGCGACGAGACCTCGGGCGCCCTGCGCGACCGCATCCGCGACCAGCGCTGGCCGGATGGGCGCCGGGTCTACACCCCCCTGGTCTGCATGTCCCTGATGGTGTTCTTCGCCCTGGCCTGCCAGTGCATGAGCACCCTGGCCGCGATCCGCCGCGAGACCGCCTCGTACCGCTGGCCCCTGTTCGCCTTCGTCTACATGACCGCCCTGGCCTGGGCCCTGAGCTTCCTGGTGTACCAGGGGGGCCTGTTGCTGGGCTGGGGCACCGGCTGAGGGTCCGCGGGCGGGACGCGGGAGGGCGACACCCCTCGGCCCCGGCCGTTCCCGATTCCAGGAGAAGCGGTGCACGGACCCGGCGGAACCGTCTCCGGTTCGGGAATACGGCCCCTGGTCCCCGCGGACGCTCCGGTCAAAAAAAGCCCTTCCGGGGCTGCCGGAATCCGGCGGATCAACGCAGTAGCAGGCGGCCTTCAAAGCGCTCCTCCAGGGATGTGCGGCATTCGATTCGGAATCCGTGGGCCCGGCCCAGGGCCGTGGCGGTTTCGCGGTAGAGCAGGAAGTGGATGTCGGCGCGGGTGGGGGCGCTGATGCGCAGGGCGTCCAGGCTGCCGAAGGGGGCGGCGGCCCGCAGACCCTTGTCGAAGGTCCGGGACGTGCGGGCCACCACGTAGGCGGCCAGGGCGAAGGAGTAGCCGTAGCACAGGGCCGCGAGCCAACGGGGTCCCTCGAAGAAACGCGGCCGGTCGAGCACGTCGGCTTCCCGTCCGTCGCGGTGGGAGCGTTGGATCGCCTCCCAGGCGGCGCTCGCTTCGACCTGTCCGAAGGCGCAGACATCGGCTTCCAGGGCTTCGGTAGGCCACTCCAGGGGATACCCGTATTCGATGCTGGCCCCGTGCAAGCGGGAGGCGTGCTGGAAGAAGCGCCCGGTCGCGTCGAGAGATTCGGTCCCGGGCCCGTCGACGCCGGGCCCGTCGACGCCAAGATCGTCGACCTCGAGGGCGCAGGCCTTCCACTTGAGCGTGGAGAGGCTGGAGCGCAACGCGAGGACCTTGGCCCGCAGGGTCTCCATGTCGCCGTGTCCGCCGGCCCCGTTCTCGGTCACCGGTGGCGTCCCCGCATCGGGTTCGGACGATCCGTGGTCCGTCCCTTCGTTTCCGTCTGCACCGCCATCTGCCGCGCCTTTCGCCTTCGTCATGGATGTGGGAGCCGTTCCCGTCGAACCCCTGGGACGGGGGCCTTCGGGTACGCGACTCGGTCCATCTCAACGACTCGAAAGCGCCGGCGCCAGTGACGCTGTTTTTTGTGGATTCGGCCCGCATTGGGCCAATGCAGGCTGTTTGGGGCCGTTTCTTCGGCTTGCCCGCATTTCCCAACTTCGGGAACCCAGACCCCTCCCCAGCCTGACCGATTTTCGGTTATGCTCTCTCCAGGCGAGGACGGATCCCGCTCGTGTTTCTGCGCACCTCCCCACCTCCTTGGCCGGTCCCTTGCCGGTCGCCGCTGTTTCCCTGCTCCCCTTACGACACACCGCTTCGACAGGTCCGCTCGATGGGCTTCCGCTCCTGCACCGCACACGCTTCCACTTGGCCTTGGTGTTCCACCGGGCCACGTCTTGCCCCCGGGCACCTCGTCCCTTTCGTGCAGAACCGCCCTACGCGGAACCTGTCTGTGCAGAACCTGTCGATGCAGAACCGCCCTGCGCAGGCCCCCCCCGAGCAGAGCGAACGGACTCGGACCCCCGGATAAGGGTCCGAGTCCTCGAGGGAGAGATCTCCCCCCTCGGTCCGGGTCCGGTCGTACCGCGGCGGAACCGCGCTGCTTCCGCGCCGGTTGGTCTCCGCTTCGGGAGGTCCCGGACCGAGCCTTCTTCTCGCCCGCACGCTCCCCCCCCTCCCTCGGTTCGGGCTCCACCGACCGACCAGACCCCCATGTCCCTCCAGCCCTCTTCGAACGACACGCGTCCCCAGGCCGCGAACACCCCCGCTCCGCGCCTCACCCTGATGCAGGCCGCCAAGCTCCTCACCCGCGAGGCGGTCGACCGTCAGGGGGGTCGGGGGCTGTTGGCGGAGCGCATCCTGCAACGGGTCGCCATCCTCGAGATCTACGGGCAGGTCCTGTGGAAGCGCCAGGTGCTGGATCCCTTGCCCGAGGACGCCCGGTCGCGCTTGGCGCGCCTCGGCGGGGACCCGATCCCGCCCGAGCGGATCGAGGCACCGGCACCGGCTCCACGCTTCGTGCGCCTGGTGGTGTCCCTCCACGCGGACTTCGAGCTCCTGTCCGCCTCGACGCTCCAACGCATCGAACAGAACCCGCGGCTCGCGCGGGACGTGTTCGAGTTCCTCGCCACGTCGAACCCGCCGGAGGATCGGGATTGAGGGCCGGAGTCCCCGGCCCGGGTGTTCCGAGCCCAACGGGGCGTCGTCGCGTCTCGACTGGACTGCGGGAGGGGCCCCGTCCTGCCGGCGAAGGCCCGGTTCGGGCCGTCAGCGCTTGGTGCGGCGGGATCCCTTGGTCTTCGAGCTCGAGCGGGACTTCTTCTTCTTCCCGCCAGAACCGGACTCGGCGGAGCCCTGGGCGCGGCGCTCGGCCAGGCGCTCATCGCTGCGCCGCAACTTCTCGCGCACTGTCTCGCTCAACTTGGAGCGGTTGCCGATGCGGATCGCCGGCAACAGGTCGGTCAGCTCGACGCCGTAGACGGCCGCCAGACGCGCCACTTCGATCACGTCGGCGCGCCGCTCGCCCCGTTCGACCTTCGAGAGGGTCGTGTGCAGCCAACCGAGGGCGGCGGCCGCTTCGGTCTGGTGGAAGCCCGCGTTTTCGCGAGCCCGTTTGACCTTCTTGAGGAAGGCCTCGTATTCGGTGGTGTGTCGTGCGCCAGCCAAGTGTTCGTGGGGCCCGGGACGGCGCCCCTTCCTCCGCGCTGTTTCTAGACCTGGCGAAGGCACTCCCCAACTTGGCTAACCCCCCCACGGCACCGGTGACGCCGGCCCGGGGGAAGCGGGGTCAGGGTTTGGGCTTTCGTCCGCCCTTGGGCTTGGAGCCCGAGCGGGTCTTCCTCTTCGCATTCTTCGGACCGCCCTCGGCAGCGGCCCGCGCGCGGCTCTCCGCCAGGCGCTCGTCGCTGCGGCGGAGCTTCTCGCGCACGGCCTCGGGCAGCCGCGAACGGTTCGAGATTCGGATCGCCGGCAACAGGTCGGTGATCTCCACACCGTAGACCGCCGCCAGCCGGGCCACCTCGATCACGTCGGCACGCCGTTCGCCGCGTTCGACCTTCGAGAGGGTCGTGTGCAACCAACCCAGGGCGGCGGCCGCCTCGGTCTGGTGCAGACCGGCGGCCTCGCGCGCGCGCTTCACCTTCTTCAGGAAGGCCTCGTACTCGGTGGTGTGTCGTGCGCCGGCCAATCGTGGGGAAGGGAGTCCGGGGTGTTCCCCTCCTGTTGCTCCTTTTTCTAGGCCCGGCGGGGACACTCCCCAACTTGGCTAACCCCACCAGCCTAGCAAACCCGGGGCGCCCCACCCGGGTCGGACCCCATCCGGACGGCCCGGGGATCCCCGGAGCGCAGAAAAAGTTGCCGGTAGCGGCAGAATTCTGACCGATTTTGGGGAAGAACCCAGCACGGGCCGGGGCGCGCCTGTTCGGGTCCTAGAGGGGGAGGCCCCCCGCCCCGAGGGGTGGGAGGCCTCCATCGTCATGCCAGGGGCCCGGCGCATTGCAACGGGCGTCGGGCCCCGTTCCCGCGGCACCACACCGACCGGCAGAAAGCGATTCGCTAGCTGCGGCGCGCGCCGCTGGCCCTCGCCCCCCCGACCGAAATCGGTTCACGACCCAGACTGGACCATGACCGAAGATGGCACCGAGAAAGAGACCGAAATCCCCCGGCCAGAGGGACGCGCGCGCCGTGTGGAAGCGCTGCGTGCCTGCCTGCTCAATGGACGGCCCGGGGCGGGGTCGAGTTCCCGGGAACTGCGCCACTTGATCCTCCGCGAGGCGCCCCTCCTGGCGCGGATCTGTCCGGCCCTGGGCATGCCGGCCATCGCCGACTACGAGCCGCGGACGCAGATCCGAGCGATCGAGTGCCTGTTCTGGGAGCACCTGGGCACCGAGGACTGGCAGGCCCTCGAGACCCTGTGCCGGCTCTCGCCCCGGATCTCACCGGACATCCGGGAAGCCCTCGGAGAGCTGTCGCGCCAAGCCCGTGCTCTGGTGGCCGAGGGTGACGCCGGGGGGGACGGGGCCGCCGAGGCGCGGGCCCCGGGGAGGGGTCGTTGAGACCCGGGTCGGCCCCGGGGTGGGGGGTGGGAGCCCGAGCTCCCTCAGGCGGCTTGGATGCACTCGCTGAGGAGCATCCGCAGCAGTTCGTTCTCGGACTGCGTGCACTCGAAACCGGCCAGCTCGAGGCCGGCGATGTTGATCGAGGGGTGGGTTTCGCTGGACTTGCACCAGCGCACCGTCGCGTTGCAGCGCACCGTGGAGGCGTTGTCCTCGGAGCCGGCTTCGATCGACAGCCGCAGGACGGCGCCCGTTCGCAGGGCTTCGGGGCAGGCGATACGCAGGCCATTGGGGCTGGCATCGACCAAGAGTCCGAGGTCGCGGCCCGTGTCCTGCTCACGGACGCGCAACTCGAAGACGGGGAGGAATCGGTTCGCAGTGCGCTTGTCGGAGTCACCCATAATGGGGACTCTTCGGACCACGCTCCGGTTGCTCTGGAGGAGAAGCTCGGCGCGCCGAAAGAAATCCCCGGCCCGACGGAATTCCTTTCCGGCCCTCAGCGGGCCTCCGCGTCGGCGTAGCCCAGCCCCCGCAGGTTGGCCGCCTCGGCTTCGGACAGGGAGGTGCGCTCGGCGGCAACGCGCTTGCGCCCGGTCGCCAGGCGCTCGCGCAGGGCATCCACCAGGGCCTGGGCCCGGTCGCGCTCTTCACCGGCACGGTCCACCTGGCTGAGGGGATCCTGGGTGATGTCGAACAGGGACACGCGCTTCTCTTGCTGGTCGACGATCACGTGGCTGTCCACGGTCCACCAGGCGTCCAGGGCGGCCTGCCAGCGCAGGGTCGCCGGTTGGCCCGTCGGCGGGGTGCCGGTGCCTTCGATCAGGGGCAGCAATGAGCGGCCGTCCAGGCCCTCGGGCACGGGTTGCCCGAGCAGCTCCAGCACGGTCGGCACGATGTCCACCAGGGAGACCGGCGCCTCGACCACGCCGGGTTCGAGCCCCGGGGCGTACACCAACAGGGGCACCTCCAGCAGCTCGCGGTGGAGGCTGCGCTCGTGGCCGATCTGCCCGTGCTCCAGGAACTCCTCCCCGTGGTCCGAGGTGATCACGACCACGGTGTTGTCGAGCCGCCCGGTTTCCTCGAGGGAGCGCAGGAAGCCCCCCAGGACGTCGTCCACCTCGCGGATACCGCCGTCGTAGCGATCCGACACGTACTGCACCTCGGCGGGGGTGAGCTGCATGTCGTTCAGCCACGGGTTGCCGCACTTGCCGTCGATGTCCGCCTCGACCCGGCCGGGGGTCTGGAACATCGAGCGATAGGGCTCCGCCGGGTCGTAGGGGCAGTGGATGTCGTAGGTGTGCAGGAACGCGAACCAGGCGCCGTGGGGTTCGCGGTCCCCGATGTAGACCTGGGCTTCGCGGACCGTGGCCGCGAAGGGCTTGTTCGTGTCGTAGAACGCGCGGAAGCCGCGGTCGAACCCCAGGCTGCCGGCCACGTTCCCGCCGTCGGTGATCCCGAAGGTGTACCAACCCGCGCGGAACAGCAGTTCGGCCAACAGCGGGGTGTCGTCCCCGGGGACCAGCATGCTGGTGTGCACGCCATGGGTGCTGGGCAAGAGGCCCGAGAACAGGCTGACGTGGCTGGGCACCGTCCAGGGCGAGGGCGCGATCGCGTGCTCGAAGCGCACGCAACGCTCCGCGAAGGCGTCCAGGGCCGGGGAGGTCTCGCGCTCGTACCCGTAGCACCCCAGGCGGTCCGCCCGCAGGGTGTCCAGGGAGATCAGCAGCAGGTTCAGCTCGGGTTCCGAACCGCCCGAACCCTCGCCACCGCCGCAGCCCCCCGAGAGGAGGGCTGCCGCGGTGGCGAGGGCCAGGCGTCGGGCGGTCGAGGATCGCAGGGGGCGGTGGGGCTCGGAGCTCATCGATCCAGCATCGCGACCTCGGTCGAGCCCCTCAAGAACTCGACGAAGCCGTCGATCTGGGATTCCTGCACGGCCGCCCCCTCGTGCCGCGCCAGCTCGCGATCGGTCTTCGGGTCGACCACCACGTAGATCGGGTTGGCCACGGAACGGGCGAGGGTTTCTTGCAGCTCGAGGATGCGCTCGATGTTCGTCGAGCCGTCGGTGTGCAGGCGCGCCTCGATGAAATCCTTGGCCAGGATGCTGGCGATCGGCAGCTCTTCGTCCGGGAAGATGGAGACCTCCATCATGCGGCAGTTCACTCAGGTGTGACCCGTGAAGTTCACGAACAGCAACTTGCCGTCCGCCAAGGCCTGCTCGCGCGCGGCGTCGTAGTCGTCCACCACGACCAACCAGTCCGTGTCGACGTAGACCGGAGGCGCCAGGGCCGCCATGACCTTGTCGCTCGGGAAGCCCCGCCAGGCGGCCAGCCCGATGTAGCCGGCGAACAGCACGGTCAGGAAGCCTCCGGCCATCCGGATCGGACCGCGGCGGCCCTTGGGGTCCTTGAAGCGCAGGACCCCCAGGAGGTACAGGGCGGCCACGAAGAAGATCCCGACCCACATCCACAGGAAGGGGCCGTAGGGCAGCCACTTGGGCCCCTCGTTCAGGGCCACGTCCATGTTGCTGAAGAACTTCATCGCGGCGGCGACCTCGACGAAGCCCAGGAAGAACTTCAACGTGTTCATCCATTGGCCCGCCCGCGGGATCGAGGCCATGCGGCCCGGCAACAGGGACAGGATCACGAAGGGCACGGCCATCGTGAGGCCGAAGACGGACATCCCCAGGATCACCCGCCCCAGGTCCCCGCCGTCGGCGCCGGCGCTCAGGATCGTGCCGACGATCGGCGCGGTGCACGTGAAGGAGGTGATCACCAGGGTCGCGCCCATCAGGAACACGCCCCCCAGGCCCGAGCTCCCCTGGGCCTTGCCGGCCGCGGCCATCAGGAACCGCGGGGGTTGCAGGTTGATCACCCCGAACAGCACCAGGGCGAAGTAGAGGAACGCGATCCCGATCACCAGGTTCGTGATCCAGTGCTGGGCGAAGGCGACGATCGGCGGGCCGATGACCGCCCCGATCAACGTGAAGATCAGCACGATGCCCAGGCCGTAGACCAGGGAGAGGGGCAGGACCTTGCCCCCGCGCGCTTCGGCCTGCTTCGTGAAGAAGCTGATCGTGATCGGGATCATCGGGTAGGTGCAGGGCATCAGCAACGTGAACAGCCCTCCGCCGATGCACAGCAACAGGAACGCGCCCAGGGGCTCCGAGGGGGCGCTGCCCTGGCCGCCCTCGCCGTCCCCGTCCCCACCGGTGGCGGCCGCGAGGGACGTCCCGTGGGAGTCCGCGCCGCCGCCGGAGAAGAACGCGAACAGGTCGTCCGGCCCGGCCCCCTGGGAGACCATCGTCTCCTTGTAGGGGATGCAGCCGTTGTCGTCGCAGGTCTGTCCTTCGATCACGCCCCAGAGCCCGGAGCCGTCGGCCCCCTCGGCCAGGCGCCCGCGCATGTGGAAGACCACGTCGCCCTCGTAGCCCCAGGTCCAGACCTCGCCGCTGCCGTCGGAGGCCGGGAAGCCCTGGTCGAAGCGGTGGGGCTCGGGGTAGTGCAGGGCGTCCCATTCGACGCCGGCACCCTTCAACGCGATCGTGGTCGGCTCGGCGGCGGCCTCGGGGTGCCCGAGCTCCTCGCCGTAGAGGTGGTAGCCGCGGGCGATGGACACCTGGATCGCCGCGTGGACCTCGCCCTCGACGACCCGCGTGTACAGCGTGGCGTCGGCGCGGCCCATGTGGATCTCGTCCTCCGCGGGCACCGGCTCGGCCGGTGCGGCTTCGGATTCCTCCTCGACCGCGCCGGAGCCGGCGAACAGCTCGTCGGGGCCCGCGCCGGCCGTGGTCAGCTCGAACCCGAAGGGCAGGCAGACGTTCGGGTCGCAGGCCTGCCCGCGCAGGGCGACCGAGGCGTCCTCGCCGCTGGCCCCCTCCGCCAGGGTTCCGCTGGCGCGCACGACGAAGCGGCCGCCGTGGCCCAGGATGAAGACGCCGGGCCCGAAGGTGCTCTGGTCGAAGCGCTCGGGTTCCGGCAGGACCGGGTCCCCCCAGGTGATGCCCTCCCCACCGAAGACCAGGCTCGTCGGCATGCCCACCGCTTCGGGGTGACCCAGCTCGGTGTGGTACACGTGCCAGTCCCGGGCCAGGTCGAATTGCAGGGCGGCTTCGATCCGGCCGTCCGCCGCGCGCGTGAACAGTTGGGCCTTCACCTTGCCCTGCGCATCGCCTTGGGCCGCGGCCGTCAGGCCGAGGGCTAGGGTCGCGATGAGCGTCCAGAGGAGTCGCATGCGCTGCATGATTCGAGGGAGGGGTCGTCGGGCGCCGGTCGGTCGGGGCCGCGGGAAAAGGAAACGGGGTGCCAGGATAGCCCGGGTGTCGGAGGGGCGGGAGCCCACGGGGCCCGCCGGTGCGGGCCGTGGGGGAAGAGACGAACCGGAGCCGCCTCCGATTGCAGGAACCCGGATGGTTCGTCGGCGAGCTCCACGGGCCCCCCGGGGGACCTACGGGGCACGGGCCCCCCCGGGACTCCCCGTCCGGGCCCGTCGTCGCATCTCGAACCTCCCCCTGACCGGAATCGGTGCTTTTTTGCCCCCCGGCCGGGCCGGACCCGCCCCCCGGCCCGGTCCGGAGGAGAACGCAAAACCCCCTCGCCCCGGGGGTCAGGCCTCCGGCCGGGTCGGATTCACGTGCACGTGGACCTCGTCGACCTCCGGGTGGGCCGCCTTGATGGCCTCCTCGACCCGGTGGGCGATCGCGTGGCCCTCGGAGACCGTGCGCTGGCCGTCGACGCTGATCTCCATGTCGACGCGGTTGCTGGAGCCGAGCGGGTGGATCCGCACGCTCTGCACGCCGCTGACGCCGGGGGTGTCCGCGGCCAGGGTGCAGAGGGCCGCGCGCAGGGTCGGATCCGGGGCGCGGTCCATCAGCACGTCCAGACCCTCGCGGGCCGAGCGCAGGCCCATCCACACGACGAGCAGACCGATCGCGAAGGCCGCACAGGTTTCGACCCAGGTGTGGCCCATCCAGGCCGCGAGGATCCCGATGATCACCAACAGGGCCGCGAGCACGTCCGAGGCGTTGTCCCGGGCCAGGGCCAGGAGACCCTGGCTGCGCAGGCGCTGGCCGGCGCGCCAGGTCAGCCAGGCGAGCCCCAGATTGACCGAGAAGGACAGGGCCGCAACCCCCAGGGCGGCCCACAGCGCGACCCCAGTGGCCAACACGGCCTCGGAGGTCAGGCTGTCCCAGATCACCCCGAGGCCGGCCAGGACCAGCACGACGCCCACGACGAAGCCGGCCAGGGGCTCCGCGTTCCCGTGCCCGTAGTGGTGGTCCTCGTCCGGGGGCACCCGGGCCCAGCGGTGGGCCAACCACACGCCACCGTTCGTGACCAGGTCCGTCAGGGAGTGCCACCCGTCCGCGACCAGGCTCCGCGAACCGGCCCACCAACCGACGGTCAGCTTCAGGACCGCCAGCGCGCTGTTTCCGGCCAGCCCCAGGGCGAAGACGCCCTGGCCCTCCTCCGCGGTTTCCCCGGGGGAGGCCCCGGCGCCGGGTCCGTCGGATTGTCGGGTCGAGCCGTCCATGGCGCAGGCCTCCGGGCGTGCAGCGGAGAGGGTACCGTAGGGAACCGTGTCGAGCGCCTCCGCTCCCCACGACCCCAGACGTTCCCCCGCCGGGCTCCGCCATGCGCACCACCCCGTTGCTGTCCCTCGCCGCCCTCGCCCTGCCCCTGTTCCTGCTGTCCCCGTGGGCCCAGGACGAGCAGGAACAACAGGACAACCCGTTCCGGCGCGACAAGCAGGAACGCCCCCTCAGCTTCGAGGAAAAGGAAAACCAGCGGCTCGAGGAGGAGTTGCAGGGGGCCTGGATGATGACCGCCTACGTGCGCGCCGACACGGTCGTGCCCAACCAAGAGGTGCGCGGCTTCGCGCTGGTGCGGGACGGGTACATGACCTTCACGTTCCAGGCCCTCGAGGATGGGGACGACTTCTTCTTCCCCGAGGAGCAGTACGTCGTGCAGTCGGCGGTGTTCCGCTACCGGATCTTCGAAGGCCGGCTGCTGCAGGTCGTCGGCATGATGGGGTACACGAACGCCAACGAGGACTACGAGCTCGAGTTCGGCTCCGTGCGCATCCCCCGCGAGTACCAGATCACCCTGGTGGAGGACAGCCTGAGCCTGCGCCGGCTGAGCGGCGTCGGATTCGACTTCCGCCGCATGGCCCGCGTCCCCTTCCCCCAGGACGCGATCGACAAGCTGCGCCAGCAGCGCACCGGGTTCGAGCTGATCGACGACACGGACACCTTCGGCGGCATCGGCACCGACGAGCCCCCCGCCGGCCGGGGAGACGGGGACGGGTGAGGGCTGCGGGGCGCGAACGGAGCCGCGCTCACACCCTCCCGATCGAGGACCCCCCACCGGGCGCGGGGTCCGCGTGGGGCTGGCTGAACTGCTCCTGCACCCAGAGCAAGAGGTCTCCCTGCATCTCGACGCCGTACAGGGCCGAGACCACCAGGTCCTCGTCGTCGTTGGGCGGGGGCAGCTCGGTGCCGCCCTCGACGACCAAGCGCCAGCGCAGGTCGTAGGCCTGGGGATCGATCTGCTGCATGCGCTTGGCCATGGCCAACATCTGCCAGTAGGGGTGGATGCCGGTCAGGCTGTTGCGCAGGGTCGGGAGATCGGTCGCGCCGTCGAAGGTGAAGTCGGTCGATTCGACCGCGTCGGAAGCGGTGATGTAGACCGGGCAGGGCGGGACGCCGGAGGCCACGCGCTCGTTCAGCAGCTGGATCGGGCTGCTGGCGATCTGCTGGTCCTCGGGAACCTCCCCCAGACCGAAGGCCGGGACGTCGCCGGAGCCGCCGGAGGGCCAGTGCCAGGCGAAGAAGGTGTCCGCGAAGGCCGGCCAGAAGCTGTAGGGCTCGAAGGCCACCACGAAGGCCAGGCGGGTCGAGTTCTGGATCTGGGAGCTGCCCCCGCTGCGGGCGCGCTCGGGGCCCAGGCCCACGGCCAACCCGCAGACCGCCGAGCTGCTGACCCCCGACCAACCGATCCGGCGCAGGTCCCCCACGATCACGCCGGTGCGGATCAGCTCGCGCACCTTCTGCACGATGTGTTCCGCGTCGCGCTCGGGCCAGGCGTAGTCCCAGCGGTTCAGGTACTCGTCGGAGTCGTAGGGTCGCCACAACCCGGTCCCCAGGTGGTTCGCATCGGTCCCGGTGAGGCCGTACGAGACGATCGTGACGCCCTGCATCCAAAGGGACACGACCCAGATGTCGGGGATGTCGGTGTCGTCGTAGAACGTGCGCGGATCCGCATTGATGAAACTTCCCGTCCAGTTGTGAATCAGCACGCATCCGTTCGGGTTCGGCGGCGTGAACACCTTCAGCACCTGGTGGGCGTTCGGGTTCGTCACCTCCGGGGGGGTGTACGGAATGGACGGTCCGTCCGGCGTGATGATCGTCATGGGAAGCGGGAGAGGGGGCCAGGGACGAGCGGATCCAGTCTACTTACAATCGACCCGGGCGTGGATCCGGCGGAGCCGAAGGCGGACCCTGTGCAGCCCCGCCCCGGGCCGGCCCATGCACTTCGTCTCCTACCTCCTTCCTGATCCTGTTCGGCGTGGTGCTGGCCGCCCGCCTGACGGTCGGGCGGCGGGGGACCGAGACGCCCTACCTGGCCCTCCTGCTGGTCGCCAGCCTGGTGTTCTACGCCTGGCACGTGCCCGCCCACCTGGGACTGTTGTTTTTCAGCGCAGTCGTGGACTACGTGGCCGGCGCCGCCCTCGGCCGTCCGAGCACCTCGGGCCGGGGGCGGCGGCTGTGGCTGATCGCGTCCCTGACGACCAACCTGGGGGTGCTGTTCTTCTTCAAGTACACCGACTTCTTCCTGTTCCAGGCCCAGCAGCTCTTGACGGAGCTCGGGCTGGAGGTGTCCCTGCCGGTCCTCGGGTTGATCCTGCCGATGGGGATCAGCTTCTACACCTTCCAGTCCATGAGCTACACGATCGACGTGCACCGCGGGTTGCTGCGTCCGATGGAGAGCTTCTGGAAGTTCCTCCTGTACGTATCGTTCTTCCCGCAACTGGTCGCCGGACCGATCGTGCGCGCGACCGACTTCCTGTACCAGATCGATCGGCCCCGGCGTTTGCGCCTGGCGAGCCTGGGGGAGAGCCTCTACCTGATCCTGCGGGGCTACTTCCTGAAGATGGTCGTGGCGGACAACCTGGCGGTCCTGGTCGACGAGCACTGGGCCTCCGGCGCGGCGGAGGGGGCCAGCTCGGCCCTGGCCGTGAACCTGGCCCTGGTGATGCTGCTCGGCGGACTGTGGCATGGGGCCAAGTCCACGGTCGTGCTGTGGGGCGCGGCCCACGGGTTGATGCTCGCCCTCGAGCGCCTGCTGGGGTTCAACCGCCTCGGGGGGCGGCTGGCCCGGGTGAAGCGCCTGGCCTGGTTCTTCGGCGTCCAGTTCGGCGTCCTGATCACCTGGCTGTTCTTCCGGGCCGAGGACCCGACCCAGGCCTGGGCCGCGATCGGCAACCTCCTGCGCCTGCGGCCCGGGGGCCTCGGCGAACTGCCCGTCGGCACGCTCCTGTTGTTCAGCGCGCCGCCGATCCTGATCCACCTGCGGACCTGGTGCGTCGAACGGGGTTGGGTGCCGCCCCCGGGCACGGCCGAACGGGCCCTCGTGATGGGGCTGATGCTCTACTTCATCCTGACCGCCTATGGTGCCAGCGATGCCTTCATCTACTTCCAGTTCTAGGGCCGCCGCGCCGAACGCGCGACGGCGCGCGGCGCTGGTCGCGGCCGGCCTGTTCGTGGCCGCCTTCGCCCTGGCGGCGCTGGGGGGCAGAGCCCTGGCGCGGCCCGGGGGTTGGCTGGCCTACGCGACGCCGAACCCCAGCCCCGCGGACCTCCCGGCGGGGGACTGGTACCCGCACTTCAAGCGGGGCAGCAACGTCGACAGCCACGGGGTCCTGTATCACGCGGCGGGTCCGTCCATCGACCACGCCGCCGCGGCGGACATCCTGTTCCTCGGGAACTCGCGCATGGGCCTGGGCCTGACCACCGCGGCCCGGCGGCAATTCGCGACGCGCCTGTGCCTCACGACCTTCGACCTGACCTTCGGGTACGGCGAGGGCTACCGCTTCCCCCTGGCGATCATGCAGCGCCACGACCTGTGGCCCCCGGTCGCGGTCGTCAACGCGGACCGCTTCTTCGCCAACAACATCTCGGGCCCCGCCCACCGCGTGCTGCGCAGCTCGGCCTGGGAGCGGACCCGGGACGCCTGGGAAGAACGCCTCGCGCGCCGCTGGCGCCTGGGTCCGGGGTCATTGCTGCCGCACTTCACGCCCCGCCAACCCCCGCCCCTGGAGTGGCAGGCGGCGGACGTCTGGACGGTCTTCCGCTCGGAGGACGACGGCGCCTGGTATCCCTGGCACCTGCCCTCCCTGCGCCTGCCGGTCGACCCGAGCACCGGGGTGGACGAGATCGCGACGATGGAGCTCGAGGCGGCCCGGACCTTCCAGGCGGCCCTGGCCGAGGGGGGTGGGAAGCTGATCCTGACCCTGGTCCCCACGCGCAAGGGGGACGGGTCCCTGACCCGCGCCCGGGCCCTGGCCGAGAGCCTGGGCGTCCCCCTCGTCGCCCCGCGCCCCGGGGGCCTGGTGACGAACGACGGCTCCCACCTGGACAGTCCCAGCGCGGCCCGGTGGAGCGCGGCCTTCTTCGACGCCCTCGCCGAGGAGCCCCTGATCCAGGCCCTCGTGCGCGGGGATGGCTGAGCCCGGCCCGGCGCTCCGGCGCGGACGACGATTTCCGGCTGATTCCGTCCCGTTTGGCGGGCGGTGACATGTGAGTGGGCAGCGCGCCGGTCTCCCCCGGCACGCGGCCCCAGGCTTCCGCTCTTCTTTCTTTGCGGCCCCCGTCCCGATTCTTCCCATGCGCTCGACCCTGTTGCTCTCGAGTCTCGTGCCCGCGGCACTCCTGCCCCTGTTCGTCCGGGCCCTCGCCTCACCCGCCCCGACGGGACCCGACGCCGCCGCCGGGGACCCGCAGGAAAACGTGCTGTTGATCGTCATCGACGACGTCGGCATCGATCGGGTGGGCGCCTACGGACCCCACGTGTCGGACGTGCGGACCCCGGTGATGGACGACCTCGCGGACCGCGGGGTGCGTTTCACGCGGGCCTGGGCGAACCCGGTCTGCTCGCCGACGCGGGCCGCGATGCTGACCGGCAAGCCGAGCTTCCGCACCGGCATCGGCACGTTCATCGGCTCCCCCCAGGTCGCCCTGCAGGACGACGAGCCCAGCATCGCGAAGGCCCTGCCCAACGGCATCACCGCGGGGGCCTACGGCAAGTGGCACCTGGGGGACGTCGCCCCCTGCTCCCAGCCGCCGGGCTCGGACGACCAGGACCATGCGATCCGCTGCGGATTCCGCGTCTACGAGGGCAACCTGCGCAACATCCGCGGGGGCGGGGCCTGTGCCGAGACCTACGACGACTGGTGGGAGACCTACGCCACCCACGGCGGCGCCACGACGATGAACCGCATGACCTACGCCACCAGCGAGACGACCGACGATGCCCTGGGCCTGATCGGCGTGCTGGGGGATTCCCCCTGGTTCCTGTGGGTCGCCTACAACGCGTCCCACGTGCCCCTGCACAAGCCGGACGACGCGCTGATCACCTACGACGAGGACATGCCGCCGCCGGACTTCGACGATCCCACGGTGCAGATGTTGGCCATGACCGAGGCCCTGGACACCGAGATCGGGCGGCTGCTGGACAACATCGACCCCCTCGTCCTGGCCCGCACCCACGTGATCTTGATCGGGGACAACGGCACGGCCTCGGCCACCGCCGACCCGCCCTACAACGACGGGCGCTCGAAGGGGACGGTCTACGAGGGGGGCGTCAACGTGCCCTTGATCGTGACCGGTCCCCTGGTCGAGGAGGCCGGCACCGCGGGGTCGGTGTGCGGGGCCCTCGTGCACGCCACCGACATGTACGCCACGGTGCTGGAGGCCTTCCAGGTGGTCCCCACGGCCGATCCCGAGCAGGACACGATCAGCTTCCTGCCGTATCTGACGGACCCCGACCTGCCCTCCCTGCGCACGTCCCTGTACTCCGAGATCTTCGGTACGAACTTCGACCCCGACTGCATGACCGTGAACTGCACGGTCCCGGAGAACTGGCGCGCGGCGGTGCGGGACGAGCGCTGGAAGCTGATCCAGCGCGAGGAGAACGCCACCGGGTTGCTGTTCTACGAGGAGTTCTACGACCTGACCGTGTCCCCCGAGGATCCCCAGGACAACCTGCTCACCGCACCGGTCCAGGCCGATCCCAACTGCGTGGCGCCCGCGTACCTGACGCCCGCCCAGCAGGCCGCCTTCAGCTTCCTGTGCGCGGAGCTCGAGGCCCTGCGCTCCTGAGGACAAGACGCACCGGCGCTCCGGGGGCGGCCTCGCCCCCGGAGCGTCGGGCAGGGCATCAGAAGATGTTCAGGGTCGGGGGCTGCGTGCCCGGGAACACGACCGCCAGGTCGCCCGCGTTGCTGTTCTGCAGGCCGTCCCTGGTCACCTCGTACAGGACGCTGCGGATGTCCGTCGTCACCGCGACGTCGTCCCCGTCCAGGTTCGCCGCGGCGAGGCCCGGCCAGGTGCCGTAGATCTGGCCCCCGGCCACGGTGCTGCCGAGCACCATCGCGACACCACCCTTGCCGTGGTCCGTTCCGGCGCTGTCGTTCTCGTAGACCGTGCGGCCGAACTCGGTCACGACGACCACGACGTAGGGCCGGCAGCCGGACCCGTTGAGGGAGGCCTGCATGTCCGCGTCGAAGGCCGCCAGGCCCTCGGACAGGGTCTTCATCAGGTCGTACATGGCCTCGGACGAGGATCCCTCGTAGATCCCCTGGGCCGAGTGGGTGTCCCAACCCCCCAGGTCGATCGTGACCGCCTCGACGCTGGTCTCCTTCGCGATCTGGGCGACCCACTTCAGCTCGTTCGAGAACTTCGTCCCGGTGTATTGGGGGTCGCCCGGCTGGGTCGCGCTGGACGTATAGGTCCCGAAGTTGAGCGCCCCCAGGGTGTCGATCGCCAGGGTCGTGGCGTCGAAGGCCTCCATCAGCGCGAGGGGCCCGCTGTCATAGGCCCCCTTCAGGGCGTCGCGCCGGTTCTGGTCGTAGACCCAGCCGGTGACGCCGTTCAGGGGTGACGGCAGGGCGTAGTCGGTCGGATCCGAGATCGGCGTCGCGAGGTCCGTGCCGAACAGGCTCTTGGTCTGGAGGGTGTTGATGCCGATGCCCCGGAAGTCCCCGGTCGAGGGACCCGCGGTGACCTCCAGGTGGCGGGCGATCCAGCCATCGGCGGGGGGCGCGCCGAGGCTCGGGTGGTTGGCCACCTCCATGTTGTCCTGGGCCGCGAAGTGGGACTGGATCCCGTCGACGTTCCCCGTGGCGTGCACGTAGGCCAGGCGCCCGGCGTCGTACAGGTCCTTCATCAGGGTCATCGCCTTCGGCACACCCCAGCGGATCCCGGTGGTCAGGGGGTCGGTCAGCTCGACCACCTCGCGCTTGTCATCGCCGTTCGGTCCCTGCTGGGGCGCGAAGAGGCGCGTCTCGTCCCGGCCGAGGGCGATGTAGTCCAGATCGGCGAAGGGACAGAGCAGGGTCAACCCGTCAGCTCCACCCCGCAGGAACACCTTGAGCAGGAAGGCGGGGTCGCCAGCGTCCGCTGCCGCGGCCTTCGCGCGCCGCGCCCGTCGCGCCGGCCGTCGGGGCGCACTCGCTCCGCCGGCGGTGAACCCACCGCCCAGGAGGGAGCGCCGGGAGGGTCGCGGGCCTTCCGGGGAGCTCGCGTTCAGTCGTTGCTTCTTCATCGGTTTCGTTGCTCCTCGGGGCCTAGTAGAGGTACTGCGCGCTGGGAAGGGACCACATCATCGCGAGGGTCTCGCGTTGGAGCTGCTCCATCGTGACGTGGGTCCCGAGGCCGGCCGCGATGGTGTCGATGTAGGCCTGGACCTCCTGGACCTCCGCGCCCGGCAGGGTCCCGAGGAACAGGTAGATGTTCACCTGGAGCGCGTACTGACTGACGGGGACGTTGAAGAAGATGAAGTTCAGCCGCGCCTGGGTCGTGATCAGGCCCGTTCCGTCGTCGAACCCCTGGCGGGCGGACATCCGCAGGCGCGGGTAGACCGACCCCTCCCAGGCGTCGTTCTCCCCGGGATGGCCATCCGGCGGCGCGTAGAACCCGGGGGCGTGGCCGGCCAGGGCCAGGTCGCTCAGCCAACCGGCGACACCGGTCCCCGGGGCCGGGGGGACCGGCCGCATCGAACGCATCGCCCACAGGAGCTTGTTGTAGGGCCGCCGGATCTTCGCGTGGGGACCCGGACGGATCTCGCTGTAGCCCGAGTAGGTGAACAGCTCCTTCAGGGTCTTGGTGATGTCCCCGTCCTCCTGGAGGTAGACCGCCTTGACCCGATCGACCAGGTCCTCGTAGTCGAAGGGCACGTCCTTGTCGAACAGGAACCACTCGATCAGACGGCGCACGAGGGTGTCGGCGGTCTTGGGGTTGACCGCCAGGTCGTGGATCAGGCGCTCGCCCTCGTCCCGGCCGCCGCAGGGGGTGGGGTTGCCGGTGCTGTTGCTGCCGTAGTCGATGCCCTGCACGGTCTTCAACCCGAAGGCGTGCTCGTCGCGGTCGTAGACGAACTTGCCGATGTCGTTGAGCCCGTAGTCCTGGGGGGAACCGTCGTCGGCGCAATCGTAGTGCTGGTCGTTCGGGTAGGCCGCGGTGGCCGCCTCCTCGGAGTGGATCGTCCAGCCGGTCAGGATCTTGGCCACCTCCTTGACCTCGGACTCCACGACGTTGTCCACCCCCAGGGTGTACAGCTCGAGCAGCTCGCGGGCGTAGTTCTCGTTGGGTGCGTTCTTCTTGCTGAGATACTGATCGAGGTAGATCATCATCCCCGCGCTCTTCGTCACCGACAGGAGCAGGTCACCGAACTTCCCCATCGCGTTGGGACGGATGTGCTCGTCGATGTAGGTGCTCCAATACAGGTAGAGCTTCTTCTGCTGGGTGTAGATGCTGAAGTAGTTCAGCCAGAAGTCGACCATCACGTGGTAGAGCTGGCGCTTGGAGCGTGCACTCTGGGCCACGAGGTCGGTCAACACCAGGGACGCGCAGGCCACTCCCTGGGTCGGACTGATGAACACCGCGGACGTCTCCAGGGGGGTCTTGCCCTTGACGTTCGACACCTTCATCGGGTTCGACGTCCAACAGGCGGTCATCGGCGGAGCGGTGGCACAGTCCACGGCCCAGGCCGGCCACTCGTACTCGATGTTGTGGGCATCGAAGATCACTTGGTCCTCGAACGCGGTGTTGTTCGCGTAGATCAGGTCCGGGTCCAACTGCTCATCGAGGAAGCCCTCGTATCCCAGGTTCAGGTACCGATCCAGGTACAGGTCCTCGTCGATCCCGAAGGCGATGCGATCGAACAGGAACAGACCCTCGGCGGGGGTGCCGGACTGCCTGGCCAGGGCCCCGGCCGCACCGGTCAGACCGACCGCCGCGGCCCCCGCCGCCGACCCCTGCAAGACAGTCCGACGCGTCGGCCGGAACTTGCCCCGGCCCTTCTCCTTCGACGATCGCTTTTTCGTCCGCGACATAGCGCAACCCTCCGGGACGCGCCGAATCGCGGCGAGGACCGCGCCCACGCCACCGCGCGAACGTCCGGCCTCGCCTGACACGTTCCGGTCACGGCGCCCGTTCGCCGCTTCTTGGCGCCAGCCGGACACGAAGTTCCGAATCCCGCAGGAATCTTCGCCCACCCGCGACCCCGGGGTACCGGCCCCCGGAGTCTGCCCCCCAGGGCCCCCGATCCGGGGGCCACCGGGGTCAATCCAGACCGCTCAGCACTGCGAGTAGCCGCACTCGTAGCACTTGGCGCAGCCCTCCTCGAAGGCCAGGGTGCCGGTGCAGCTCGGGCACTTCAGTTTGTACTTCGTGCTGCCGCCGGCCCCCGGCAACGCACGCCGCTCCGCGGCGTCGGGGGCCTGCTCCGCCAGGGCCCCCTCGGGGATGCGTCCCAGGAGGAGCGCCTCCAGACCGTGCTCGTTCTTGGCGGCCTCGTAGCGCCGCAGGGCCCGGGCCAGTCCGTCGGCGAGGGACATGATGCGTCCGTCCTTGGTCGGCACCGTCAGGCTCGAGCCGATGCCCGAGAGCTGCTTCAGGGCCATCTCGAGGCTGCCGCCGGATCGCAGCCACAGGGACAAGAGGCGGCAGATCGCCTCGAGGTCCGAGTTGGCCACGTCGCCGCCCTTGCCCAACTGGGCAAAGACCTCCATCTCGCGCTCGGAGCGCGGGTCCACGGCCACCTTCACGTGCATGTTGCCGAAGGGCGTCATCTGCCGGATGCGGAGGGACGGCATGATCTCGGGCAACTTGATCGGGCGCAGGATCCCGGCCGGGGCCAGGGCGTCGTCCTCGCCGAGGGCCGCGAGGGCCCGGGCGGCCTCGGCGGTCGACCCCTCGGTGGCCGCGGCGGCGGTCCCGTCTTCGAGGCCCCCCCCTCCGAGTCCCCCCCCTCCGAGTCCCCCCTCTCCGAGTCGCTGCGAGCCTTTCAGAGCCATCGGCTGCACGTCCCGGCAGCCGTCGCGGTACACGGTGACGCCCTTGACGTCCAAGTCGATCGCCAGCTCGTAGATCCGGCGGACGTCCTCGACCGTCGCATCGTTGGGGAAGTTGATCGTCTTGGAGATCGACGCGTCGCAGTGGCGCTGGAAGGCCGCCTGCATGCGCATGTGCCATTCCGGCTCGATGTCGTGGGCGGTGACGAACACGCGCTTGAGGGCCGCGGGCACCTCGTCGACGTGGGCCAGGCTGCCCTCCTCGAGCATGCGGTCGACCAGCTCGTCCGACCAGATGCCCTGGCGACGGGCCTCGGCCTCGAAGACGTGGTTGACCTCCTTGAGCACCGTCGGGTTGCCCTGGGCGTCCTTCATGACCTGGCGCAGGAAGGCCAGGCTGAACATCGGCTCGATGCCCCCGGAGCAGCCGGCGATGATCGAGATCGTCCCGGTGGGCGCCACGGTGGTCGTGTAGGAGTTCCGCAGACGCTTGCCGGCCTTCTGCCAGTCGGACCCGTCCCAGGCGGGGAACACGCCGCGCTCCTCGGCCAACCCTTCGCTGGCGAGGTGAGACTCCTCGTTCATCACCCGCATCACCTCTTCGCCGAAGGCGCAGCCTTCCTCGGAGTCGTACGGGATCCCCAGCTCGAACAGCGTGTCCGCGAAGCCCATCACCCCGAGGCCGATGCGCCGCGTGGTCTTCGACATCTGGGCGATCTGCGGGAGGGGGTAGCGGTTGGCCTCGATCACGTTGTCGAGGAACCGCGTGCAGGTGTGCACGACGCCCCTGTATTCCTCCCAATCGAACGTGGCCTGTCCGTCCTCTTCCCGGATGAAGGCTCCCAGGTTCACCGACCCCAGGTTGCAGGAATCGTAGGCGTGCAGGGGCTGTTCCCCGCAGGGGTTGGTGGCCTCGATCTCCCCGACGTTCTTGATCGGGTTGCGCTCGTTGATGCGGTCGATGAAGACCACCCCGGGCTCGCCGGTCCGCCAGGCGTGGGCGACGATCGAGTCCCAGATTTCGCCGACGGTCCAGTGCTCGTCGGTTTCGTTGCCCTCCGCATCCTGCTTCATCATCCGCGCCCAGGCCCGGGTGCGCGGGTTCATCACCATGTGGGGCGTCTTCGGGTCCTTTTGCAGCTCGTCCAGGAAGCGCCCGGTCACGGCGACCGAGATGTTGTAATTCTGGATCTTGGTCAGGTCGTCCTTGAACGTGACGAAGTCCATCACGTCCGGGTGGTCGACGCGCAACATGCCCATGTTCGCGCCGCGCCGGAAGGCGCCCTGCTGGATCGCATCGGTGGCCTTCGAGAAGACCTGGATGAAGCTGAGGGGCCCCTCGGTCGTTCCACCGGAGGTGGACACGAGGTCCCCGCGCGGGCGCAGGCGCGAGAAGCTGAAGCCGGTGCCGCCGCCGGCCTTCTGGATCAGGGCCGTGGCCTTGACCGAATCGAAGATGCCGTCGATCGAATCCTCGACCGGCAGCACGAAGCAGGCCGACAGCATCCCCATCTCGCGTCCCGCGTTCATCAGCGTGGGACTGTTGGGCATGAAACGCGCATCCACCATCAAGTCGTAGAACTCGGTGGCGATGGCCAGGGCCTTCTGGGGCGAGCCTCCCTTGAATTCCAGCTCGGGCCGCGCGATGTGGGCCGCCACGCGCCAGAACAACTGCCGTGGCGTCTCGGTCACCACCCCGGTCTGGGGGTGCTTTTTCAAGTAGCGCCGCTCCAGCACCGCCAGGCCGTTGGCTCCGAGCTTGGGATCCCGCGAATCGGCCGGCGGATCGACCGCCTCGAGGTGCGCGAGGGCGTCCGCGTCGGTGATGCTCATGGAGACTCTGGTGGGGGCCTGGCCGGCGGCAGAAGTCGTCTTCACGGAGCTGTGTTGCTGGCTGGGGACAGGTTCGCTGGCATTGCGCAAGCAAGGAGAGAAGGAGATACCGCGCTGCGGGGCGGGTGAATCGGAGCCTACCGAGACCGGAAGGCGGTGCAACGACTTTCCCCACAGCCCTCCGGCGCCGCCACGGGCCGCTAGGAAGCGCGGCGCCGGTTGATGCGGGCGCGCAGCTCCTGCCATTCCGGTGCCCGCAGTCCGGCGCAGGCGAGGCCATAGGCGCCGACGCCCGCCACGGCCGCCGTCAGAAGGGCGATCGCGGACTGCTGCGCCGCACTGTCCGCCAAATCGAGGGCCCGCACCGCGACCCCGTGCGCAACCTGCGCCGCGACGCCCGCCAGGGCCGACGCCAACAGCATGCGACCCAGCCGCCGCACCAAGCCCCCGGGGCCGAGGGGCAGCTGGAGTCGGCGCGTCAGACCGAGGAACAAGAGCGCCAGGGACAGCCAACTGGTGATCGCCGTCGCGAGGGCCAAGCCCTCGACATCCATCTCGAGCCCCAGCACCAGAGCCGCGTTCAGGGCCACGTTGACCAGCAGGAGGCCCGCGGCGATCCGTACCGGCGTGACCAGGTCACGACAGGCGTAATAGGTCCGCCCCGCCAGGCCACTGGCCCCGGCGGGGATCAACGCGACGGCCAACATGCGCAGGGCGGCGGCGATGCGTTCGACCCCGTCGGTGCCGTAGTTGCCCCGCAGGAACAGGGTCGCCGCGATCTCGTCCGACAACACCCACAGTCCGACCGCGGCCGGCAGGGCCAGGAACACGACCCCCAGCTGCGCACGATCGTGCAATTGGCGCAACTCCGCGCTCCGGCCGGTGTGCCCCAGGGCCTTCAGGGACGGGAAGACCGCGTTCGTCGTGGCGATGGCCACCAGGGCCAGGGGGAACTGTTGGATGCGGTTGGCGTAGTACAGGGCGCTGGGA
This sequence comes from Hippocampus kuda, assembly GCA_901007745.1. Taxonomy (NCBI): domain Eukaryota; kingdom Metazoa; phylum Chordata; class Actinopteri; order Syngnathiformes; family Syngnathidae; genus Hippocampus; species Hippocampus kuda. The sequence continues at coordinate 322,323 of CAAKHF010000829.1, read as the reverse complement.
CCCCCGTCGCGGAGCAGGCCCTCGGCCATCAGGCCATCCACCATCACGTTGACCTGGTACACCGCCGCCCCCAGGGCCAGGGGTGCCGCGGTCCGCAGGACCTGCCGCGGCCCGCCCCCGGCGGCCGCCCCCCCGGGCAGCGCCCCGGTCGCCTCCCCGGGGATCGGCCGCACGAGACCCCGCGAGAACAGCGGCGGGACATGGACCGCGAGCTGCAACAGGCCGCCGACCAACACGCCCCAGGCGACCCAGCGGGCCATCTCCCACTGCCGCAGGAAGCCCTCCCGCCCGGTCCCCGCGTCCCAAGCGAAGGCCGCGCCGACCCACAGGAGCGCGGCGATCCAGGCCACGTTCATCAGGGCCGGGGCGAGGTTCGGAGCCAGGTAGTGGCCGCGCACCTGCAGGGCGCCCCCGCAGACCGCCGCGAGGCAGACGAGCAGCACGAACGGCAGCAGGCGGACCATCAGGTCGCGCACCGGCGCGGGGTCCTCACCGAGCCAGGCCCAGCCGGTCAGGGGCATGCGGTCCGGCAGGTGCCAAGTGGCGACGATCAGCCCGCTGGTCACGACGACCAGGATCCACAGGGCCAGCCACAGGGTCTGGCCGAACAGACGCCGGCCGGCCGCGTCGCCCCCGTCGTGGTCCGCCTCGGTCATCGCGGTCTGCAGGGAGGTCGCCAGAGCCCCCTCGCCCAACAGCCGCCGCAGCAGGTTGGGCACGCGCCAGGCGGTGAAGAAGGCGTCCGAGATCGCCGAGGTGTCCCCGAACAGCGCCCCGGTCAGGACCTCGCGCACGAATCCGAGCAGCCGCGACAGGAGGGTCAGGCCCGAGACCAGCAGCGTGCGCCCGACCAGGCCCCGGTGGCGCGTGACCACGGCCGGGGAGGCCTCGGCTTCGGTGGCACGATCGCCCGCATCCGCGCCGGACGGCGCCCCCTCCTCGACCTCGGCATCGGCGGCCATGCACCAGGGTTATGTCACGCCACCCCGCCCGGACCAAGCCCCGGACTCCAAGATCTCCCCGGTGCTAGCGGGCTACGGGACCCCGGGCTAGGGTCCGGGGTCGACCGTAGGGTCGAACGCCAACCCAGGAGAGCGGATCGTGAAAGCCGTTGGTCTCACCCGGTACCTGCCGATCACCGACGAGGAGTCGCTGGTCGATCTCGAGCTGCCGTCGCCCGAACCCGAGGGCCGCGACCTGCGCGTGGCGGTGCGGGCCATCGCGGTGAACCCGGTCGACACCAAGGTCCGCGCCCCCAAGGCCGGCGAGGAGGATCCGCCCCGGGTGCTCGGCTGGGACGCCGCCGGGGTCGTGGATGCCGTCGGACCGGAGGTCTCCCTGTTCGAGGTGGGGGACGAGGTCTACTACGCCGGGAACATCCGACGACCCGGTGCCAACAGCGAGCTCCACCTGGTGGACGAGCGCATCGTCGGGCACAAACCGAAGACCCTGGGCTTCGCGGAAGCCGCCGCGTTGCCCCTGACCAGCATCACCGCCTGGGAGGCCCTGTTCGATCGGTTGGGCGTACCGCGAGCCCCGGCGGACACCGGAACGCCCCCCCGCCTCCTGATCCTGGGGGGCGCCGGGGGGGTGGGTTCGATCGCGATCCAACTCGCCAAGCGCGTCGCCGGCCTGGAGGTCGTCGCCACCGCCTCCCGCGACGAGTCCCGCGCCTGGTGTCTGCGCATGGGCGCGGACCACGTGGTGAACCACTACGGGGACGTCGCGGCCCAACTGCGGGAGCTCGGTCTCGGTGCGGTCGAGTTCGTGCTGTGCCTGAACGACACGGACGGCCACTGGAACACGATGGTCGACGTGGTCGCCCCCCAGGGCAGGATCTGCTCGATCGTGGGGACCACCGCGCCGGTGGAGCTCGAACCCCTGAAGGCCAAGAGCGCCAGCTTCGTCTGGGAGTTCATGTTCACGCGCCCGGTGTTCGACACGCCCGACGTCTTGGAGCAGCACCGTCTCCTGGAGGAGGTGGCGCGCCGGATCGACGCGGGGGAGCTGCAACCCACCCTCGGCGAGGTGCTGCGGCCGATCGAGGCCGCGACCCTGCGCGCGGCCCACGCCCGGCTGGAGGCCGGGCGCACGATCGGCAAGATCGTGTTGGAAGGCTGGCGCTGAGCCCGCTGGACCCGCCGTCAGCCGTCAGGGACCCGGGAGGTGCGGGACCTCGGCGGGATCGCCCAGGAGGACCAGACTCTGCAGGTCCTGGGCCACCAGCCGGCAGACCAGGGCCTCGCGCAGACTGCGCTCGCGGTCCGCCGGCGTGGCACCCTGGCCCGCGGCGCGCTTGGCCTGACGGTGGATCACGTCCAGGTGGGGCGCCTTGCCGTGCACGGACTCGAAGGCGTAGCCGATCGGGAAGGGCTGGTACAGGCGGTCGTACAACGCGTCGGCGATCGAGTTCGTCAACACCTGGCCGGTGCTCTCGTCCTGCAGGGTCCAGTCGAAGGTCGGCTCCACGTGACCGAGGAACCCGCGCAGAGGGTTCGAGGCCCCGAGCAGCCGTCGGGGCAGGGGCGCCACCATGTCGCCGCAGGCCGCCACGCCCCGCAGGATGTCGTCCGCGCGGCTGCCCACCTCCAGGAGACCCGTATACCCCGACGTGGACACCGCCCCGGCCGAACAACAGGCCTGCGCATACCAGATCGCGCCGGCCGGGGACCAACGCTCCAACAGGGCGTCCACGTCCAGGAGGTCGTAGTTCGAGTCCACCGGAATCCCGAGCTGCGTGCGCAGGAGATTGACGTTGCCCAGGGGCTCGGTCATCCCGTGGCTGGTCGTCACGATCAGGCCCGGGCGCTGGGCCTCCAGCCCGGCGATCAGGCTCTCGCCGGTCGCCGGGGTCTCCATGCCATCCAGGAAGACCGGCTCCATCGCGTCGTCGCCGGCGAAGCGCGAGTGGATCTTCTTCGCGACCACGTCGCGCATCAGCGGCGTGATGTCGTCACCCCCGTGGTCCACGGCCCAGGTGAGCGCCCGGAGCGCGCTGGCCGCCTGATCCTTCCAACCGTTCAGGACCGCCTGCACGTAGTTCCCGAGGGCGTCCCCGTCGAGGTCGAGGCGCCCGGTGAACGCGACCCCGTTCAGGCGGTATTGCAGCTCCCAAGGCAGTTCCTCGGGGGTTCCGTACAGGAGCAGGTACCGCGGGATCCGCGCGCGCCCGGTGCCGCGCTTGGACATCACGATGTGCGCATCCTGGACCGACCCGTCGACGTAGTAGCGCCGCAGCTTGCTCTCGGGCAGGTCCTTGGACCAACGCAGGACGATCCCTTGGCGGTGATCGACCAGCTCTTGCAGGGCTTCGGGGGCGCCGGCGGCCCGTGCCTTGGCCACCTTGTCCAGGGTCGGGTCGTCCGGCAACACCAGGCCCCACCCGACCTCCTCGTCGGCCCACAACCGGTCGTCCGCCAGGGCCGGCGGGCCGCGCAACACGCCGGCCGGCGAGGGGATGTCGGCACCGATCCACTGGTTGACGTCCGGATGCAGGGACGAGCCGGGATCCGGGGACCCGCTGTAGGCGTTCAGACGCAGCTTGATGCTCATGGATGTCGTTGCAAAGAGTCTTGTTCTCAGGCGCCCCCGAGCCGGGCCTCCAGGGTCGCGATGTGCGCTTCCAACTCGTGCCGCACCGAACCGGGGTTGTCCGGATGCAGGTTGCCCAGGGCACGACGGAACACCTCGAGCTCGCCGAACAGGCGCTCGCGGTCCTCGTCGGACAGGCCCGAGGCTCCGCCGGGCGTCGCCACCAGGAGCTCCTCGGTGCGGGCGTACAGGACCGGCAGGGTCCAGGGCTTCTGCCGGCCGGCCGTCGACCAGGCCGGTCCGGCGACGCGGGCGCACAGGGCCTCCCGCGCCGCGGCGACGGCGCTGGCCCATTGGAGCGCGACCCGTGAGCCGGGCACGAGGTCCTGGGCCAGGCGGCTCAGGGCCGCCGAGTAGAAGGCGCGACAGAAGATGTTGGCATCCCCGCTGTCGATGACCTCGCGCATACCGATCGCCGCGGGCACGCCACTCTCGACCAGGGTGTACGCGAGGGAGTGCACCCCCTCGGCCGGGCTCGCCCCCTCGCAGGCATCCAAGGTCACCAGCCACAGGGAATCGCCGAGGGACGCGAGGTGGCGCGCCTCCAGGTAGAGGGCCGGATCGCCGAGGCCCATGACGCTGCCGGGGGTCGCCACCTCGATGAAGCCACCGCCCTGGGCGGACCCGTGGGAGAACACGTGCAGCAACTGGGGCCGCCCGTGGGCGAGCTTCGCGAGCAGCTCCTCGCGGGTCGGCGGCACGGGGAGGACCTCGACCCAATCGTCGCCGGCGCCGTGGACCTCGGCCTCGAGGTCCGCGTGGGCGACATAGAGCTGCACGCGCACCTCCAGCCCCGCGTTCAGGATCGAATCGCGCAGGGCGCTCCATTCGCCGCGCGCGTCCCGGTCCGCGGCCGCCAGCACCGCCGCAAGGCGCAGGGGACCGTCGTGCAGACGCTCGAGGGCACCGCCTCCGACCGACACGGTGCGCGCGATCGGGAAGCGCGGATCCAACCCGAGGAAGCGCCCCTGGGGATGGTGCATCGCTTCCCAGGGGACCACCTCGGAGTCCGATGCGGAAGTCAGCAGGTGGATCGGGTGCACCTCGCCGGGGGCCGCCCCGGCCACCCGCTCGAGGGCCTGGGCCACGCCGGGATGCCCGCACAGGGCCGCGTGGATCGCCTCGCCGACCGAGCGCACCAGCTCGGCGTCCAGGGGCATGCCGTCGCCGGGGGCGACGGCCGCCAGGTCCGCGAAGGGGGCCTGGTCGGGATCGCACTGCAACGTGCGCCACTGGCCGCGATGGGGCACGTCGAGGGGTTCTTCGGGGCGGAAGTTGACGCGCACGGCGCCTTCGCCGTCGCCCCATTCCTCCAGGCGGATGACCGTGCGACTCATCCGGAGGAACCTCCGTCGGCCCCGGGGGAGCCGTCCTGTCCGCGCGCGTCCGCAAAAATCTGGCGCAGACGCATCAGGCCGTCCAGGGCCCCGCGTCGCGCCGGCGTGTCGTTGCCCCCGAGCTTCAACAACATGCGATCGACCTGCAGCTCGTTGGCGCGGCCCCAGGCCGCCCGGGCCGGCGTCCCCGCGGCCTGGGCGCTCTGCTGGTCCTTGGCGGCCAGGATCGCCAACTGCTCGGGGACCGCCTCGCCCGGTCGGGCCCCGAAGCTGTGGCGCTTCACCCCCTCGAACGCATCCAAGGCAGCGCTCTGATAACGCGCCAGCCGCCGCGGGTGGCTGTAGAGCGACAGGCTCGGCGTGGCGGGCGCGGGCTCGGGGCCGCCGCTGAACAGGAAGCGGTAGGCCTCGACCAGGTCCTGGGGCGAGCCCGTGTCCGAATCGTGCACGAACAGCGGGCCGGGCCGCTGCCACGCGAGACGGTCCGCGAGCAGGCGCAGCCCGATGGCCCAGACGTTCTCGTAGGGGGGCGAGAACCCCACGGACCAGGCACCGACCAGGTCCAGGAAGCCGATCAGCTCGTCGGCACCGATGAAGTGGGACCAACTGCGGTCCTCGTTGCCGGCCGGGGACCGGGCCAGGGCCAGGGCCCCCTGGTCGCGGCGGAAGAAGCCGGGGCAGACGAAGTGCACCAGGTCCAGGGACTCGCCCTGGGTCGCCGCGCGGATCCAGTGCAGCCAGGGACTCTCGATCCGCGCCGCGAGGCCCCCCAGGTCGGTTCCACCCTGTCCGAGCCCGGCGGCCCCCTGGGGATCGTGCACGACGACCGCGTGCCCCGCCGGCTGGGGCAGGGACTGCAAGCCGTACCAGGCCTCCTGGTCGGCGAACACGTGCAACTCGGTCCCTCCCGGGAGCGCGTCCTGGGCCACCTGGACCAGGTCCTCGACGTATTGCCCGACCGAGAAGGGGGTCTTGGCGCGCGGGGAGCTGACGACCAAAGCGGCGCGCAGGGGACCGCTCTGGAACACCGGGTCGGCCAGGAAGTTGGGGATGCGCAACAGGGGCCGGTCGAGGGGCGGCTGGAAGCTCCGCTCCCAGGGGACGACCCCCAGGTGCCCCGCCGAAGAGCCGACCTGGAGCCAGAACGGCTCGTCGGGATCCGCCGTGGCCAACAGGGACCCGGTGATCGGCTGGAGGACCGCGGCGGGGATCTCGAAGTGGGCCCCGCGGTAGGCGCGCACGGACAGCTCGGGCTGGATCCCGACCTGGTCCGCGGGCAGGTCCCGGCGCTCCAGCTCCTGGGTGCCGCGGTAGCTCGCGAAGGACAGCTCCATGCCGCTGCGCGCAGGCCGCAGGCGCACGCGGATCGTCGCCAGCTCGTGGGTGTTCCGAATCAGCTCGGCCATGGGCGTCCTCCTCCGGCCACCTTGTGGGATCCGAGGCCCGGCGGCCAGCCGACGACCGGGAATCCCCTCGCCGCGCGGGTCCGGCCGCGACCCCTCAGGTCCCCGTGGCGCTCCGCCGCACCTGTTCGTGCAACGCCCAGTAGGTGGCCGGCTGGGAGATGTCGCCGTGCCCCTTGATGCGCCGCGACCCCTGCAGGGCCAGGACCTCCAGACCGTCCGCGTCGAGCTCTCCGTAGGCTTGCCCGGGGTCCTTGATCTCGATCGTGCGGTCCTCGCCGGCCGCCATGCCACCCGGACCGTAGCCCCCGAGGGCCGCGAAACGGCTGGGGGCCCCGGCGGCGATCAACTGTTCGCCCAGGTCGACACGGCGGCGCACCGCCAGGTGGAAGGTCCGCGCCAGGGCGAAGTCCTTGCTGCTGAAGGTGCTCAGGATCGGTTGGCGGATGCGTTCCAGGGCCACGCGGTAACCACCGGGGTTCCCCTCGCCGTCCGCATCCACCGCGAACGAGCGGTGGGAGATCGCCGGTTGGAGCAACAGTGCCGATTCGACCGGTCGCGGGAGCGCCCCGACGGCGACGGCCGACAAGATCAGCTTGCAGCCGTAGGAGTGCCCGATCAGGTGGAACGATGCCGTGCTGGCGCCGAGCAGATCCCGCAGCAGGGGGTGGACCCCGGCGGCGCCGACCTTGCCGGCGCGGTCCTTCATGAAGTGGACCGTCCCCATGCGCACCGCGTGCCGTGGATCGAGCTTGCTGAGAAGGCCCGCGGCCCGGGGCTCCCCCTCGGTCGGGGCACCTTCCGCGCCTCCCCCGGGGGTCGCGGTCCCGAAGTCGTCCTCGTCACCCCCCCGCTCCCTGCGGAGCTGGGCGCGCCGGTCACGGTCCGCCAACAGGCGCGCCCCGGCCAGCCAGGCCTCCGCGAGGGCGGCCCCGTCGCCCCCCGGGGCGCCGGTCTCTTCATCCTCTTCATCGGCGCCCAAGAGCGGTGCCAGGAGGTCGGCGAGCTCGCGCACCCCGGCCGCATCCAGCTCTTCGGCCGCGGTCAGGGCGTAGAAGCGCTCGAGCACATCGTCGGGGAGCTCCGCCGCCAACATGTCGCGGGACCGGTCGAAGTCGTCCTCGAAGACGTCCTGCGCTTCGGCCGCGGGGGATCCCTCCAGGGGCCCACCGGCGAAGCGCGGCCCCCGCTCCCAGGGCAGGACCAGGGACGTGCTGGGCCAGAACACCCCCACCATCAAGGGCCGGTAGCCGGGGTCGCTGGGCAGGTCCAGGGTGGAGCGCAGCTTCACGAACCCCTCGGCGAAGTCTTCGTAGCGCGTACTGGCCGCCTTCCAATCGTTGTTCCAGCCATGGGAGAACAGGAACACGTGCGTGTACCCGTCCTCCTTCACGGCCCGCACCAAGTCGGCGCGGGTCGCGGGGGCCTTGCAGCGGCCGCGCTTGTCGAAGGGCAGGATGTACCAGGGAACTTCGAGACCCGCGGGAGTCGTCAGCGTCTTGTACGGCCCTTTGATCTTCGGCATGGCTGGGTGCCCAGGGCGCCCCTTCCGGCGTCCTGCGACCCCTTGCCCGCCCCGCCGTGGAAAGGCCTGCGTGGAAAGCCTGTCGTGGAAGGGCGCCCCCGTCGTTGCCGGCGCGTCCCGAGGCTCTGCCGTGTTCCGAACCTCTGCCGTGGTTCGGACCCGCTTCGGAATCGACCGACCGCGCGAAGGAGGGTCGCGGTCTTGTGGGAAGAACCGATCGAGGGGTCTCGGGCGCGGCAGGATTCCGCGGGAAACTCCCCGCTCGATTGCAGGACCTAGTACGGGTCCGGGCGCCCGCTACCGATCCTCGGTCGTTTTCGGCCAACGCAGGTCCAGGGTCTTCCGTTCACCCGAATGCAGCTCGATCTCCGCGGCGTCGGAGCGCTGCTTCGACCCGGCCCCCAGATCGAGCTCGAGCCGCACGCGCCAACGGCCCGGCGCCAGGCGCAGCTCGGTCCCGTCGACGTCCCACGGGACACGCCGGCGGACGGGCTCGAGGGAACGGAAACCGCCGTCGGCGAAGGGCTCCGGCACGACCCGTGCCGCGATCACCCGCAGCCCGGCGGGAGTCTCGGCCCCCGGCTCGAGCTCGGTCTCGACCACCAGGGTGCCGACCGGATCGAAGGCGAGCCGCGCGACGAGGGGCGGGTTCGGGCCCCCTTCGCGCACCTGGATCCGGTGGAAGCTGGGCCGCGCCCCGGGGGCGTGGACGACGAGGTCATAGGCCCCCTCCCCCAGGGACGCGACGCCCCGGGCGGCCGGGTTCGCCAGGTCGACCCGGGTGGGGACCTGCCGGGGAGGATCGAAGGTGCGGAACTCCGCCTGGGCCCCGACGACCGCGCGCCCCGCGGCGTCGACCGCGCGGACCTCGACCGCGTTGTGATCGCCGATCGTCACGAAGGTCCCGGTGTGGTACACGCCCCGCGTGCCCGAGCCCCACGCGCGGCCGTCGATCGACAGGGCGTAGTCCCCCGGCACCAGGCCCTCGAAGCGGAAGCTCCCGTCCGCCCCGACGCGGGTGTGCCCGCGGGTCAGCCCCCCGTTGGCCAAGAGAGCCGACACCGCGTCGGCGTTCAGGACCCTTGGACCGTCGACGATCCTGCGGCCCCCGCCGTGGAGGACCACCGACAGGGCCAGACCCTCGTAGGGTCGACCGCTGGGATCCCGCGCCTCGCCGGACAGGGTGGCGCCCCGCGCCAGCACCAGGTCGCCGAGGTCGACCGCCGTCCCGGGGGCGTGGTCGATATCCGGTGACACCGCGAAGCCCCGGGCGTCGTGCACGGCGACCAACCGCGCGCGGGCGACCGGCACCGACGCATCCCAAGGGAAGCGCACGCGCCCTTCGGAATCGCTCAGGACGGTGGACTGAAGCCGGGTGCGTTCGTCGACCAACGCGACGGAGGTCCCGGGCACCGGCTGTCCGGCCTCGTCCAGGATGCGCGCACGGACGCCGCCCCCGGGCACCAACGGGAGCTCCCAACGCAACTCGTGCCGTCCGGGCTTCAGCAGGGCCACCCGTTCGACCGGCTGGAATCCGGACGGCTCGGCCGAAGCCCGTAGCAAGAGACCTCCGGTCGCCGAATGGGGCGAGCGATCGAGGGCCGTGAAGTCGGGCTCGAGCTCGAACCCGAAGGCGCCCTCCCCGTCCGTCGCGATCCGGGCGGTTCCCAGCAAGGCCTCGAAGCGCTCGCCGTCGAGGGACGGGCCCCACTCGAACAGCACGGACGCGGGTGACCCGTCCTGCTCCCCAGGGTCCCGGTCCGCTCCGATCAATCGACCGGACACGCGCGTGTGATTCCCCGCCTGCTCCTCGGTCGCCCCCAGCGGACGACGGCCCCGCCCGGGCCGCGACACCTGGCTCGGTTCCGGCCCGTCTTCGAGACCGCGTCCAGGGGTCGCTTCCACCGGAGGCGGGCCGGCGCGTACCGCGGAGGGCGGGTCGGCGTCCGTGTCGCGCAGGCCCAACCAGGACACGACCAGGAGGGCGGCCAACAGCCCGCAGGCCGACAGGACAGTGCGCCCGTCCCGGGCCCGCTGCGGGTGTCTGGTTTCGCGGAGGCTCATCACGCCGTCATCTTCGCATCCCTCCCGGGACCCGGGGGTCACGGGCCGGTAACAGGGACCGCGGGATGCGGGTGCGGCGCAAATGCCGCAGTGCGCCGCCCGCCGCTGCGGTCTAGCTTGGCGGGCGACACGGGGCCGGCGGTGCAGCTCCGTTTGCATGGCAGACAGGAACAAGAAGAACAACAAGTCGCGCGCAAAGGGGCGGGCGCGCCGCACGCGCCCCGCCCCGGGTCAACGCGCGGGGGTGGCCCCCGGCCCCCGGACGAAGACCGGTGCGGCGGGCCCGGGGACCTCCGTGTCGAACGCTCCCCGGAGCACGGTGGAGGAGCCCCTGTGGGGTCGCCTGGTGCTCGGTCGCTCCGGGGCCTCGCAGTCGATTCCGGTCGGCCGGGCCGACGACCCCCTGGAACGGGACGCGGACCAGCGGGCGGAACGCGTGATGGGCATGTCCGCTTCGACCGCCGCGGCACGCGCTTCCGCGGGGGCGCGGGCGACGCCGGCTCCGACGGCCGGCGCCGGGGTCGTGCGCCGCCGGTGCGCCCGTTGCGACGAGGATCCCGGCGGTCTGTGCTCGGGTTGTGCGACCAAGCAGATCCTGCGGCAGGGGTACGGCCCCACCGGAGCGGCGTCCGCACCCGGCCGCCTCGGCCCGGGCGTGCAACCCCTGACCGGACCGGGACACCCGCTCCCCCCGTCGACGCGGGCCTTCTTCGAGCCGCGCTTCGGCGCGGACTTCTCCGACGTGCGCGTCCACACCGACGCCCGCACCGGGGACGTCGCCGCCAACCTGGGCGCCCAGGCCTTCGCGTACGGCAACGCCCTCGGGTTCGCCCCGTCGCGCTTCCAACCCGAGACCGAGACCGGACGGCACCTGTTGGCCCACGAGCTCGCGCACGTGGTCCAGGACCGGGAGGGGGCGAGCCCCGGGGTGCGCCGGGACGGGGGGGCGGACGAGGAGTTCTTCGATGACATGCTCGAGGTGGTGTACGAGTTCATCGAGCTGCTGGAACAGGCCGGCGACTGCGAGCTGTCGACCCGGGCACAGCGCGCGCGGCTGTTGATCGTCTGGGGCACCTACGACCATCCGACCAACGAGGCGGAGGCCGAGGTGTTCCGCACCTGGCTGTGGACGACCGCCGGCGAAGAGCAGTTGACCCTGGACGAGTTGGGGTCGACCGCGACCTACCTGCTGCCGAGCGCTTTCCCGGTGCAGTGGGCCGAATGGGTACGGGAGGCCCTGTCCTTGGACGTCGACCTGGCGGAGCTGTTCGCGAACGCCCTCGAGGAATGGGGCGAGCTGGAGGCCCGGGCCCTCGGATTGCCCGGACCCCTGTTCGAGCGCGGCTTGCCGGTGGACTACGACACGGCCAAGACCCTGACGCGCTTCTACCTGAGCCTCGTCCACGCGAACCTCGAAACGGCACACCCGGTCCGCTCCTACGCCCGGGACGCGCGCGAGTACACCCGGGCGATCTGGATCCTGTCCTTCGCCTATGCGTGGCAGGGCGTCGTCGACAGCCTGGCGGAAGCCATCGAGGACTGCACGAGCACCCCCGACCCCCTGGCCTACGAGGACTTCCTCGACAACCGCGCCCAGGTGCTCGCGGACCTGCCCCAGCGCCTGCGGGACGCGCTGACCGAAGAGGAGCTGGGGACCGTCGAGAGCAGCGCGGTGGACCTGGCCGACGCGGCCCTGGTCGCCGGGCACGCGGCGGGTCTGTCCGGGCTCTTCGGGATCCTCGCCGGTTGGAGCCACGCCTCGGACCGCTTCGGCCTCGCCCTGACCGAAGCCGACGCCCTGGTGGCCGGCGCGTCGAACGTCGAGCGCTTCGTCGCCGCGATCAGCTGGGCGGCCGAGAACGGGTACTTCATGGAGGCCGGCGAGGAGGTCCTGACCGCGATCCTCGAGCACGGCTGGGAGATCCTCGGGGTCACCCTCGCGATCCTCGTGGCCCAGTTCGTCCCGGGCCTGAACGTGGGCCTGGACGCGGTCCTCCTGATCATGAGCGGGGCCGACGTGATCGCGACGATCGACGCCCTGGCCACGGCGGTCGACGGCGTGTTCCAGGCGACCAGCGTCGTCGGCTTGCAGCAGAAGAGCACCGAGCTGGCCCTGGCCCTGATGGGCGACGGCCTGATGGCGCTGATCGACCTGCTGCTCTTCACGGTCTCCCTGCGGGGTGCCCGGCGCCGCGCGGCCGACATCCAGCGGGCCGATCCGAACATCTCGCAGCGGGACGCGATGCGGAGGGCCCTCGAGGGGTCGGACGACGTGGCCTCGCGCGCGATGCGCCGGGCGTCCGACGAGTACACCGCCTGGCGGCGAGGCCTGAACGACGACACGCGCCGGTTGCTGGACGCGGACCCGCACCTGGACGACCTGTTCGCGCGGATGGACCCGCGGGTGCGCCAGCTCTTGACCCTGTGCAGCTCGCCCTGCATCCCCACCCGTCCTCCGCCGACCGCCGATCAGGTGAGCCGGATCCAGGGCCTGATCCAACGGCTGAACCTGCGCGGGGACGATCGGGCGCTGACCGAGTACCTGCACCACCAGAGGTTCAACCTCGAGGACGCGACGCGGGGTCTGAAAGACGTCCAGACCCCCGACGACCTGCGGCGTCTGTTCGAGGCCGACATCCGGAGCCACGCCGTAGCGACCGGTGGGACGGCTCAACTGGATGCCCAGGGGCGTTGGGTCTATCGGAACAAGTTCGGATATGACGTCGTCGAGCACACCATCGATACCCACAGGGCATTCAGGAGACGATCGAATCGGTCGAAAAGCTTCTTCCAGTCCCACCACGGGATCCAAAATGCCTGGGCCAAGGACGTGGGTATCCCGGGCTACAATGAGAAGGACGCGATCACGCTGTTGCTGCGCAACTCCCTGATCGGTAGTCCGCACCGGGTCATCTCGAGTCGCCAAGGTGGTCGCTCGGCGACCACGACGCAGCGGAACTACGCGCACGAGCGTGTGAACACGCGCGCTGACCTCCGAGCTGCCGAAGTCCCGGAGGAGACCATCACGCGCTACATGGCGCGTGCGGACGAGTATTTTGGCCGCCTGTACCGGGCAGCCGAGCCGCATCACAGCCCATCCGACATGCAGCGTTGGTTCGGCTCCTGGACGCCCGGATCCCCATGAAGCACCCGCTGATCGACACGCTCCGAAAACTGGAGGGGGACATGTTCTCGCCGATGCTTCCGGTTCCCGGGGCCCTGGAAGCCTTCGAAGAGGCCTATGGACGCCGGCTACCCGAGGACAGCCGCGCCTGGTGGAGCGAGTTCGGGGGCGGTCTGGTGGTGCACCCCGAAAGCGTGACCCTGGGGCTCCTCCACGTGAGCGTCCTGCGCCACTCCCTCGTCGACGAGGAGTACCTCGAGAACCTGCCGGGCATGCTGGTCGTCGGCGTCTCCGATGGCCCGGACCTGTACTTCTACGACCCCGACGACCGGCTCGGAGCCGGAGCCTGGTCCCTGTGGACCGTGCCGGTGGATGCGCTCGGGCTCGCCAGAGCGCGCTTCGCCGGCACCTCCTTGACCCACGCGTTGGAGCGCTTGCTGGACGGGGTGGACTTCAAGGACGAACCCCCAGGGTGGCCGGACGGGCCGCCCGCCGGTTAGAGCCCCGACCCGCCGGCCCTCAACAACCCGGCAGGCCCGTGGCGCCCTCGATGGTACCGGTCTCGACGTAGCGCTTGAGGCATTGCTCGAACAGGAAGCGCCAACCCTCGTCCAGGGACTTGGTCGTGGCCTCGGTGACGCGGCCGAAGTGGGAGCTGTGGAAGCGGAACACCGTGGCGTCCCCGTCGGCCTCGAGGCGCAGGGTCATGCAGCTCCGCGAGGGGCCGCCCCACTCGGCGCTGGAGTCCCCCATGATCTGGAGGAAGCGCTGCTCTTCGAGACCGATGACCGTGCCCCAGATCAGGCCCTGGCCGCCGCCCCAGTCCTCGTACATGCGGCCCCCCAGCTTCGGCTCGATGTGGTACCCGCCCTTCGCCGGGCCCAGGGGGTTGGTGTAGTAGGCCTCGTGCCACCAGGACGACACGTCGCCGACGAGGGTCTCCCAGACCTTGGCCGGACCGGCTTCGATGCGGACTTCACAGCGGATCTCGGTGACCGTGAGGGGTTCGGTTGCAGTGCTCATGCGTCGGTTTCCTCGCGCTCTTCGGCGCGTCGTTTGACCGCCAGGACGAAGTCGGCCCCCCCTTCTTCGAAGGGCCGGATCCAGCGGTGGTAAAGGGCCCGGATCGGGGCCGGGTTCAGGTGGTGCCAACGTTCGCGACCGCGCTCCTCGATGAGCACGAGACCCGCCTGGTGCAGGATCTGGAGGTGCTTGCGCACACCGAAGCGGCTCATCGCGAACTGCTCGGCGACCTGTCCGGCGGGCAGGGGAGCGGCCCGCAGGAGGTCCAGGATCCGGCGACGGGTGGGGTCGGCCAGGGCCCGCCAGACGAGGTCGTCCGGGGAGGGCGCCGGGGGGTCTCCCGAATCCGACCCGGCCTTGGCTTTCGCGTCCGTCATGTGACCATTTGGTCACATATCGGCATCCAGCGCAACCCCGGTCCTCGAAAAAAACCTCAGTCCGCCAGCCGGAACCCGAAGGCGTGCTCCTCGGACCCGTCGGCGGCCTCGAGGCGGACCCCCAGACGGTCCCCGTTCCGGCGGTACACGATGCGCCGCGGGGACTCGAGCTCCGGGTTCTCGAAGCTGGCGATCCCGTCCCCGATGTCGTGCAGGAAGTAGCTCAGGGGACCATCCCGCTCGGATTCCCAGGGGACCAGTCCGCGGTTGAAATGGCGGAGTTGGAACACCAAACCGTGCTCGTCGTCCGCTTCGATGGCCATCAGCTCGTACAGCCAGACCGATCCGCCCCGGGACCAGCGCATGCTGCCGACCATGGCGTCCTCCCGGCTCGGCGACCAGGTCTCCTCGATGAACTGCCCCTCCTCCTCCAGGACCCAGCGACCGGCCATCCAGTCGAGGCGCTCGATCAGGGAATCCTCCTCTTCCTGTGCCGGGACGGAGGTGTCGGGGAGGGAGCTCAGGAAGGGCAGGGCGAACAGGCAGGCGAGGAGAGTGGTCTTCATCGGTTCCGGAGGGGACAGGGTCAGGTGTGGGCCG
This sequence comes from Hippocampus kuda, assembly GCA_901007745.1. Taxonomy (NCBI): domain Eukaryota; kingdom Metazoa; phylum Chordata; class Actinopteri; order Syngnathiformes; family Syngnathidae; genus Hippocampus; species Hippocampus kuda. The sequence continues at coordinate 307,279 of CAAKHF010000829.1, read as the reverse complement.
AGCCGCGCGGCCCGGGCCCTGGTGTCGCGGCGGACGCCGGGGGAACGACATCTTCCGGCAGGTTTCCGGAGCCGGGCCGGGGAGAGGGCCTACAAGACTTACCCTGTGCCCTTGCCCCCCCGAACACGATGAGACGACACCGCTTCGGACACCGCCGACCCCGCGGCCGGGTCACGCTCGAGGAGCTGGGCCTCCTGGCCGCCCTGTTGATGGCCGGTTGCGGGGCCCAGGACCCCTCGGTCCCGCCCGCCGGAACCTCCTCGGCCAGCTCCGGGTCGACCGCCCCCCAGGGCACCGACCGCGGACCCTCCGGGGGCCAGGGGACCGGTGGACAGGGCACGCAGGCCGATCCCAAGGCCCCCACCCCGCGTCAGAAGGCCGAGGTCGTCGCGCGCTTCCCGCACGATCCCCGGGCCTACACCCAGGGACTCCTGTTCGCGGACGGCCGGCTGCTGGAGAGCACCGGGCGCCACGGCACGTCCTGGGTCCGGGAGGTGCGCCTCGAATCCGGCGAGCCCCTGCGACAGGTCGAGCTGCCGTTTCAACTGTTCGGCGAAGGCCTCGCCCTCCACGACGGCGAGCTGTTCCAGCTCACCTGGAAGAGCGGCCGCGTGTTCGTCTACGACCGGCGCACGTTCGAGACCAAGCGCGAGCACAAGCTGGCGGGGGAAGGCTGGGGCCTCGTCAGCGACGGCACGCACCTGATCCTCAGCGACGGCACGAGCACCCTGCGCTTCCTCGAGCCCAAGACCTTCGAGGAGGTCCGGCGGGTCGTCGTGAAGGACCAGGGCCGGCCCGTGCCGAAGCTGAACGAGCTGGAGATGGTCGAGGGCGAGCTGTACGCGAACGTCTGGAAGCGCAACGAGCTCGCGCGCATCGACCCCAAGACCGGCGCGGTCCTCGGTTGGATCGAGCTGGCACACATCATCGACTTCCAACTGCCGCGCGATCCGGACGCGGTCCTGAACGGCATCGCCTACGACGCGAAGCGCAAGCGACTGTTCGTCACCGGCAAGCTGTGGCCGACCCTGTACCAGGTCCGCGTGCCCGCGGCCTCGACCCCGCGCTAGTCGTCGCGGCGCCCTGCCTCCGGCCGCGGGGCGACGAGGTCGACCCGGCTCCGCACCGCGGACCGGACGACCTCGTCGGTGCCCCCGGGACGGACGGCCCTCCCCCGGGGGGACACGTCCGCGGGATCGGAACCCGCGGATTGCAGGGCGAGCCGGTACGTCCCCGGCAGGAGGTCTGCCAGTTCATAGGACCCGTCCGCGCCCACGCGGGTCCAGTGGACCAAACCACGCGCGACCCGGCTCCCGTCGGTGCGGACGGCCACGACGACGTCGCCGTCCGCGGCCCCCAAGACGAGCCCGTGGAACGCGCCGAGCTTTTCCAGGTCGAGTTCGACCTCCGGGGCCGACCCGGTGCCCAGCTCGACCGCGACAGAGGCACCAAGCGCGCTCCCGTCGGCGCCCTTGCCCCGGACGCGCACCAGGTAGAACCCACGGCGCTGGGCCGGGACGTGCAGCGCGCCGTCGGCCGCGGTGGTTCCGCGCGCCACCAGGGTGAACGCGGGGTTGCCGATCCGCGGCATCAGCACGGCCCCGCCCTGCCGGAGCAGTTCGAGGGCCGCCCCCTCGAGGGGCACGCCGCCCCACCGAACGCGCACGCGCAGCCCCGCGTCGCGCACGAGGCGGATCTCCTGTTCGATCCCGTCATCGGCCCCGAGGGACACGGTGGAGGTCGCCGGGGCGTAGCCCTCCCGGCGCACGACGAAGCCGCGGAACAGGTCCCGGGCCGCGGCCGGTCCCGCGGACTCGAAGCGGTAGCGCCCGAGGGCATCCGTCCGCGCGAACACGACCCCGGGCTCCTCGTGGCGAGCCCCGGGCGCGGGCGTGGCCCAGGCGAGCTCGGCGCCGGCGAGGGGACTGCCCCCGTCCGCGTCGACCACGCGCACGGTGCGCGGCACCAGGGGCCGGACCGGGATCGCGAGGCCCTCCTCCAGGGCGGCCTCGTCCACCAGGAGCGCGTTGGGACCGCTCCAGGTCTGAAGGCTGCGCGCGTACAGGTGACCGGGGGCGTCGACCGACCAGGTGTACTGGGCTCCGGCGGTCAGACCCTCCAACAGGAACTCGCCGCGCGCGTCCGAGGGAACCCGACGCCGGCGCTCGCCGTCGGTGGACACCGAGACCGTCCCCGGGACGCCCACGTCGGTCTCCAGCAGGTGGATCCGGCCGCGGACCGAGACCCCGGTCGGAACCCGCAGCACGAGCTCGTCCGCGGGCTCCCCGGGCCGGATCCGTCGGGGCGGGCTCCAATTCGGCACGCGCGCGTTCGCGACCGCGCAGAAGTGCAGCACCCCGGGGGGCAGGCCCTCGACGAGGAAGCTCCCATCGGGACCCGACACGTCGCCCCGCAAACCCTCGACGCTCGAACGGAAGCCGTCCTTGGCGCGGGACCACAGCACCTCGGCCCCGGCCACGGGCGCGCCGTGCTCGTCGACGACGCGACCGCGCACGGAACCGGGCCGTTGCAGGAACACGTCCCCCAGGTCGGTCACGCCACCGGACTCCAGGGGTGACACGGAACGGCACAGGGGCGCGAACCCCGCCGGCGTAGCGCTCAGGACCGCGTCGAGGCCCACGGCGCGCAGTCCGGTGAAGGTGAAGCGGCCATCGGCGGCGGTCCGGATCGTGCGGCGACCGACCAGGTCGGACGCGCCGGCGTGCTCGACGCTCCAGGCCGCACCGGTCAGGCCGACGGAGAGCGCGACGTCCGCCCCCGGCGTGCCGTCGGGTTTGAGCAGGCGGCCGACCAGGTCCGTGCGCAGCGGGGGCGGCGGCCCGCCGGCGACGCGGGGCTCGTCGGCGGACCCCTTGGCCGCGACGCGCCGGCCTTCGGGCTCGGCCGCTTCGATCCGCTCGCCCCCGGGGAGGAGCGGAGTGTCACCGGAGAATTCCGCGCGGGCGGAGGAGGCCGGGCGAGCCGACGCGTCGTCTTCCCCGGGGTCCGCGGAGTCGAAGACCAAAAGGGCCAGCACGACCAGCGCGCAGACGGACCACAGCACAGCGAGCCAACCCCGCCGGCGGCGTTCGGCGGCCGGGGACAACAGGGGGAAGAACGGGGTCATGGCGGAGCCTCCGGGCAGGCCTCCAGGATAGCCAGCGGTCCGCGACCCGGGCCGCCGCGGGCGCCGGCCGGTGGAGCCGGATGTCCAAACCCCCCCGCCGCGGCCGGAGAAACCCGGGATTTCCAGAACCCTGACGGGGTGGCGGACACGACGGCGGTACGCCTTCGCCCCTAGGGTGACGCATTTCGCGACCCCCTTGGGGGACGAGGGCTTCCGCATCAGTCAACCGACCCGGGTTCCCCATGAAAGCCTGTCTCCCCGCCTTCGTCCGAACCACCCCCGCCGCCCTGGGCCTGCTGGTCCTGGGCTCCGCCTCCTTCTCCCAGGGCGGGACCCCGCCCCCCGATTGGCCGAACCCCAGCGCGACGTTCAAGGTCACCAACGGCCTGGACCTGACCGAGTTCCTGCCGGCCGCCCCGGACATCCAACGCCTCGGGTGGGGGGACTTCGACGGGGATCAGATCGGCTCGATGGTCACCCTGGCGGACGGCCGCCTGCACCATTCGCCGATCCCCTACCACCTCTCGGCCTTCGTCGAGGTCGAGGCGGGGGCCACGGGTTGTGCGGACTTCGCGGTCGCCCACGACACCGCGGGCGCCGCGGACCTCTTGGCCATCGACGGGCGCGGGCTGCTGCTGTACCCCCGGGTCTCCGACAGCCAGCAGCACGGCTTCGGAGCGCCGACCGTGCTCGAGGGCGGGGCCTGGCGGGCCGCGACCCGGCTGTTGGCCACCCTGTTGCCCGATGCGAGCGCCCCCGTCGTCGCCGGCCTCGGCGCGGACGGCAAGACACTGCTGTTGGGCGAGCTCAGCGGGGGCGTATGGACCCCGCTGCCGGCGGTCACGATGCCCCTGGACGTGATCGACTTCGCGCTGTTCGACGACGGGGACGACGGCACGGCGAACCTGGCGGTCGTGATGGACGTGGGTCTGTTCTTCTACGACCTGAACGGCGTCTTCCTGGGCCGTTGGACGAGCTCTTCGACCACCGGAGGGGTCACGCACCTGGTCTCCTACGACGACACCCAGTCGGACGAGCGCTCCAAGGTGGCCTGGTGGTACCACAACTCCACCACCGGGAACCACGAGCTGACCGTGGCCGACAGCGCGGCGATGCAGACGCCGATCGAGCTCCTGGTCACCCCGACGGACAACCTGGTGGCCGCCCAGCGCACGCCCCGCAGCCTGACCGCCGGCGACTACGACGACGACGGGCAGGAGGACCTGTTGGTGATGACCGACATCCAGTCCGCGTTCCTGTTCTCGAACCGCTACGGGACGCACCCGGCGCAGATCCTCAGCAACGCTTCCGGGGACTACGAGAGCTTCCACCTGAGCTCCTCGCCCAGCCTGCCGACGACCACCGACGCCGAGGCGTGCCTGGCGGCCTTCGACTTCGAGGGGCCGGCCAACCCGATCCTGCCGAGCGAGGACAACAGCAAGATCTTCCTGTTCAAGCGCCTCTCCCTGGGGGCCCAGGTGCTGGCCTTCGAGGCCGAGGATTTCATCGACAGCGCCACCACCTACAACCCCCTCGCCCCGACGACGGGCACGTTGAACCTGGCCTTCAACCTGGCCAACACGCCGATCCCCAACCACCCCCAGGGGACCCTGGAGCATCTCCAGTACATGATCTACTACCAGGAGACCGGGGGGTCCCAGATGACCGGTCAGGCGGTCGGCAACACCGCGATCGCCCTGCACGACCTGGGCAGCCAGGGCCATTGGATCAAGGCCGAGCTGTACAGCCGCAATGCGAGCGGCGGCACCGACCCGGTCACCGGGGACTTCTGGCTCCCGGCCGAGCAGCACCACTTCTGGATCCTGTTCCGCTTCGTGACCTACGAGGACGCCGCCGCCGGGGACCTGGACGTCGAGTTCACGAGCCCCTTCTACAACGTCTCGATGACCCTGCGCGACGCGGACGTGGAGATCGACGAGCTGAACCCGACCTTCGCGGACTTCATGTTGGGCATCCCCGGTTCCGCGGACATCGTCTTCTTCAATCCCGACGACGAGCCCGAGGGCGGGGGCGCCGGTGTTGTGGGCAATGCCTACGTCGGGGGCTGGGTGTCCCAGACGCAATCCCCGGTCTTCCCGCCCAGCGACCCTCCGGTCCCGGGGCCGATCTTCGTCGACACCTCGATCACCGGCTCCTATCAGCTCTAGCCTGTGACCGACCCGGCCCGCGGCATGCCGCGGGCCGGGTCAACGCTCGCGCGTACCGGGGTCACCCCCGAAGGGGGCGGCCTCGCCGTGACCGAGGAGCTGCAGGCGGCAGGCCGAGAAGGCGCGCCAGGGGTTGGTGCCCGCCCCGGTGAAGGCCGCGCGGGCCGCGCGCAACGCTTCGCTCGGCGCGTCGCCCGCGGCCAGGCGCCCGTGCAGCAGGGCCATCAGCTCGACGGTCTCGTCGTACTCCAACTCGGCCCGGGACAGCAGCACGCACTCGGCGCCCGCGCGCAGGAGCGCGCCCCCGAGGTGGGCGAGGTTGTCGTCCCCCAGGCGCTCCACACCCCGGGCGGTGGCGCAGGCGCTGAGGATCACACAGCGACCGGCGAGGCCAGCGGCCTCGATCGCCTCGCATCCCAGGGCCCCTTGGCCGGGGCCTGACGGTGCGGCCAGGAGGAGCTGCGCACCGCGCTCCAGCCGGCGGTCGTAGCGGCCGTGGGCGAACACGTGCAAGAGGGCCGGGAGGCCGTCGCCCTCCGCGACGGCCGCGGCCAAGGCGGTGGCGGTCGCGCCGGTCCCCGACAGCAGCCTCCGCTGCTCCGGCGGGAAGGGCTCCAGGAGGGCGTGGACCCGGGCCAGCTCCTGGGGGGTCGCCGCGCGCAGGCCCTGGTCCGAGAGGGCCGGCAGGTGGGACACCAACACCGCATCGCGGTTCGAGCCCGCCGTCGCCGCGGCGCGTTCCCCGAGGGCCAGCTGCAGCGGCAGGGACGGCGTGACCGCCACGCGGTGCGTCAGCCCCAACGGCGCGTCGCCCCCCCAGGGGAGGCACTCGAGGGGCAGCCCCCACAGGAGCTCCGAGCCCACGACGGTGACGCTCTCCCAGGTGGCGAGGCGCCTCTGAACCCCGGGGGGGAGCAGCAGCTCGGCGACCGCCTCGGCCGCCCCGCGGGTCGCTCGCGCCCGTTCCGCCTGGGCGCGTGCGAGGGCCGTCGCATCCAGGTCCCGCGGGAAGGGGTCGAACAGCCGACTGCGCAGGCCCAAGACCGGGGCCTCCAGCTCCGCGCGACTCGGGAAGGCGTGCAGCCGGACCTCGCGGGCATCGACGGTGAACAGCAACGAACGGTACTTGCCGGGCAGCAGGATCAGCGCCCCGCTCCGTGGACCGAACAGCTCGGCGCGCACCCGCTGTGGCTGGAGCGGCGCGTCACCCCCTTGGACGGCGCGCAACAGCGTGCCGCGGGACTGGGCTTGCAACAGGGCCTCGAGGGCGATCCGACCACCGGCGTCCTCCCCCTCCACCTGCACCGCGAGGTCACACAGGACCCGCAGCAACATGCGGCGATACACCAGGTGGAGGAAGCCGAGCCCCCCGGCCCGGCGGGGGGTGCGGTCCCACTCGGCCAACTGGGCGGCGAACGCAACCCGCGCGCCGTCGAGGGCCGCGCGCCGTTCCGCCGCAGACGCGCCGGAGCGCAGGGCCAGGCGACCCTCGTAGGCGGCCAACAGACCGGAACCGGGCAGGGTCCCGCAGGCCCCGGTGCGCGGGTTGGAGCCCACCAACCGGCGGGCTTCGGCGAGCTGGGTGCGGGCCTCCGCTGCGGCCTCCGCGGCGGAGCCGTCCGCCTCCAGGGCCCGCAGGGCGATGTCCGCCAGGGCCAACCGGGCCTTGAGCTCGTTGGCCGCGTCGAGGCTCGTCGCGAGCGCGGCCCGGAGGGTGGCCTCGGCGACGGCGGTGCGCGCGAACAGGGTGCGTCCCTGTTCCCCCTGGGCGATGCCCTGGTAGATCAACGCCAACCCCCGGAACGGCGCGGCCGTGTCCTCCTCGAGGATCCAGGCCACGGCCTCTTCGGCCCGCTCGAACTGGCGCGACAAGAGGAAGTAGTCCGCCAGGGCGAAGGAGGTCAAACAACGGCCGGGCAGGCGCAGGTGAGCCGCACCGAGCTGCTGCACGGCGGCGCTCGCGCGGGCCAGGGCTTCGCTGCCCAGGTCGAGCAGGCCCAGCTCGATCCAGCCCCGGGCCACTTCCTGGTCGCGTTGGGCGCGCAGGTACAGGGCCCGGTCCCGGGTCCGGTCGTCCTCGAACAGGCTCTCCGGCGCCAGCAGTTGTTCGGCCCGCCCCAGGGCCACGCCGACCTCGGGCCAAGCCCCCAGCCGGCGCTGCATCCGGGCCAGGTTCAGCCAATTCTCCGCCTCGGTCAGGGGTTCGCTCCGGAAGGTCGCGAGGATCCACTCCAGGGTGCGGCGCGCGGCCTCCAGGGAGCAGCCGTCCTCGAAGCCGGTCCCGGCGCGGCGCAGGTTCGTGGCGGACCAGTCTTCGGTGAAGCCGGCCTGGACGGTGACCTCGCGGGCCAGTCCCAACAGCTCCTCGGCCTCCCCGGGGGCCAAGTCCTGCCCGAAGGCGAGTCCGGTCAGCGCCAGGGCCCGGGCCAGGGCGGCGTCCCAGGCCTGGTGGTCCCCGAGATTTGCGGGGTCCTCGGAGCGCAACAGGAACTCCTCGAGGTTGCGCAGGGTTTCCTCGGGCGCGACGCCGTGCTGCGCGATCGCCAGCAGGACCTCCTGGTACAGACCGGTTTCCTGGGGCCCGGTCGCCCGCGCAACCCCGCCCCAGAGGGTCGTGACTAGGGCGACAGCGAGAGCTGCGAGCGCTCGATGAAGAGGCTGGCTTCCTCGGGTATCGGGGCGCCGTCGAAACCGATCACCTCGATACGCAGGCCGTCGCAGGTCTCCAGCAGCTCGAATTCGGTCGCGTCGGGTATCCAAGTCGTCTCGTTCAGGCGTCGGGTGCGGTGGAGTTCCTGCCGCGCCTCGCCGAGACCCCGGTACAGCACCACCACGTAGGTGACGCCCAGGGCCGTGGACGCGGAGGCGCCGGGGTGCTCCCAGCCTAGCCGAAAGGTCTCCCGGGGCTGGGCCGGTCCGCCGACGCGGACCTGGATGGCGTCGGGGTTGCCACTGAGGACGAGCCGCGACGGACCGGGGTCCTGGGGTTCGTCGGGTCCGGGCCCGGCCAACCAGGGTCGCACCAGGAGGAGCAAGAGGGCGGCGGCCGCGAACGCGCCCACGAGCCGCAGGATCCGGCCACCGGATCCGGTGCGCCGCTCGGTGGGGGGGTCCGGCGCCCCGTGCCCGGGGGCGGGGGCATCGCCCGGAAGGCCGAAGAAGTCGCGCACGGTCTGCGCGACGAGGTCCTCGCGCGCTTCGTCCGCGTGCTCCTCCAGGGAGTCGAGCACGCCGCGGCGCGCTTGACCGGCCCGTTCCAGGTTGCGTCTCATCCCTTGGCTCTCCTCCAGGGCCTGACGGAAGCGGGGACTCCGCTCCGCCTGGGCGCGCACCTCCGGGTCGCCCGGGCTGCGCTCTCCGGAGAGAACAGCGTCCAAGAGCGCCTGGACGGTTTCGGGCAAGGGCTCGCTCATCGGGATTCCTCCTCGAACAACGGGATCCCCATCAGGGTCCGCAGCCGTCTCAGGGCCCGGTAGTAACGCGTCTTGACGGTGTTGCCCGGGATGCCCAGGAGCTTCCCGATCTCCTCGAACGTCATGGCCTCGAAGTGCTTGAGCTCCACCAGGCAGGCCTCCTCTTCGGTCAGCGCGGCGAGGGCACGGTGCAGCTCCTCGAATTCGAAGGGGTCCAGGGCCGCCGCGGTGCGGCCGGCGTCCTCGGCCCGGGTCTGGATCTCCTCGTCCGGCCGCGGAAGCCGGCGTTTGCGCCGCACCTCGTTCAGGAACTCGAGGCAGCAGATGCGGTAGATCCAGCCCTCCAGGGGTCCGCGCCCCTCATAGGTGTGCAGCTTCTGCAGGACCACCACGGTGGCGCTCTGCACCAGATCCGCCAGATCGTGCTCGTCGAGGGGTCGGCCGCTGCGGGCGTTCTGGGCCGCCAGGATCCGGGCCACGCACTTCAGGCGCTGGGCCAGCTCGGCCAGGGCCTCGGGATCCTTGTCGGCAGCGGTACGCACGAGAGCCCGGTCCCCGTCGTGGGCGGGCTCCGGTTCCTCTGCTGCGTCGAGCGCCTCGATCATGGTTTGCGTGATCCTCGTTTTCCCCCGGCCGCGGGACGCGGACCCACCGCACGGACCCGCCCACCTGTCCGCTGCCGCCGGGCACCCCCCGGCCCACTCCGGCGAGGTTCCGTCAGGGACGGCCCCCCGCACCGGCCAGGGGCCGGTGGGGAGTCCCCCGCGAAGCGTGGGTCATCGCCGGTGGTTCATTGCAGCAGGCCCGCCACCAGCTTCTGGACCAGCTTCATGTCCACCTTGCCCTTGTGCTCGCTGGAGAGGACCTTCATCAGCTTGCCCATGTCCCGCTTCGAACCGATCCCCAGTTCGGCGATCAGGCCCTCCACCAGGGTGCGGGTGGCTGCTTCGTCGAGCTTCTCGGGCAGGTAGCGGGCCAGGACCTGCGCCTCGGCCTGCTCCTTCTCGGCCAACTCCGGCCGGCCGGCGTCCTGGAATTGGGTCGCCGCGTCGACGCGCTTCTTGACCTCCTTCTCGAGGACCGCCTCCAGCTCCGGGTCGGTCAGATCCTCGCCCTTCTCGATGCGCCGGTTCTTGGCCGACGCGAGGGCCATACGGAGGGTCTCGCGCGCGAGGGTGTCCCCCCCGCGCATGGCGGTCTTCAGGTCTTCGTTCAGGCGGTCTTGGAGGCTCATCGGAGGGGGGGATCAGGCGTCCTGGTCGGCGTCGTCGTCGGATTCCGCGTCCGGGGTCTCCGGATCGAGCGGTTCCCCGTCCGCCGGAGGCGCGCCGGCGCTCGGCTCCTCCGCGGAAGGCTCCAGGCCCTCTTCTTCGAACTCGATGTCCTCCTCGCGGACGATCTCGGTCGCCACGAGGGTGTCACCGTCCTTCAGGTTGACCAGGCGCACCCCCTGGGTGCTCCGGCCCATGGCCCGCATGTCGGCCACCGGGGAGCGCACGATCATGCCGCTCGCGGTGATGTACATGACGTCGTCGCCGTCGACCGCGCGCGCGATCGAGACCACCGTCCCGTTGCGACTGGTGGTCTTGATGTTGACGACCCCCTGGCCGCCGCGGTTCTTGATCGGGTATTCCCCCAGGGGGGTGCGTTTGCCGTACCCGTTCTCGCAGGCGGTGAACACGGTGCAGTTCTCGTCGCCGGCCACGATCAGGCCGACCACGCGGTCCTCCTCGCGCAGCTTGATGCCGCGCACGCCGTGGGCCTGCCGGCCCATCGCGCGGGCCGCCTTCTCGTCGAAGCGGATCGCCTTGCCCTGGGCGGTTCCCAGCACGATCGTGTCCCCCGGTCGACTGAGGCCGACGCCGACGAGCTCGTCGTCTTCGTCCAGCTGGATCGCCCAGATCCCGGCGGTGCGGGGCCGGGAGAAGGCCTCGAGGGGGGTCTTCTTGACCGTGCCCTTGGCGGTCGAGAAGAACACGGCGCTGTCGGAGTCGAAGCCCGGCACCCGCAGCACGGTGTGGATCTTCTCGCCGTCCTCCAGGGGCAGGAGGTTCAGGATGGCGCGTCCCTGGGACGTGCGCGAGCCCTCCGGCAACTGGTAGACCTTCAGCCAGTAGACCTTGCCACGGTTCGAGAAGTTCAGCAGGTAGTCGTGGGTGTTGGCGACGAAGAGCTGCGCCAACACATCGCCTTCCTTCGACTCGGACCCCTTCACACCCCGGCCGCCGCGGCTCTGTTGGCGGTAGACGTCCAGGGGGACGCGCTTGACGTAGCCCGCCCGGGAGAAGGTGACGACCATCATCTCCTCCTGGATGAGCTCCTCGATGTCGAAGCCGCCGCCGACCTCCTCGGAGGAGATCTCGGTGCGGCGTTCGTCGCCGAAGCGCTTTTCGATCTCCTCGAGGTCCTCGAGGATGATCCCCACCACGCGCTCTTCGCGGGCCAGGATGTCCTCGTAGTCCGCGATCTCCTCGACGAGCTTGCGGAATTCTTCCTCCAGCTTCTCGCGCTCGAGTCCGGTCAGGCGGCCGAGACGCATGTCGACGATCGCCTGGGCCTGGGCGGCGGAGAGGGCGAACTCGGTGCGCAGGCCGGCCTTGGCCTGGTCGGTGTCGATGCTGGCGCGGATGATCTCGATCACGCGATCGATGTCTCCGATCGCGATGCGCAGGCCCTCGACGATGTGCTTGCGCTCTTCCGCCTTGCGGAGCAGGAAGCGCGTACGGGCCCGGATGACGTCCTTGCGGTGGTCGATCCACGCGTCGATCAGGCCGCGCAGGGTCAGGGTCCGGGGCCGACCGTCGGAGATCGCCAGGTTGATGATCGAGATCGTCGACTGGAGCGGCGTGTACTGGAAGAGCTGGTTGACGATGACCTGGGGGTCTTCGTTCTTCTTCAGCTCGACCACCAGCCGGATCCCGTCGCGGTCGGACTCGTCCCGCAGGTCGGAGATGCCGGTGATGCGCGCGTCCTTCACGAGCTCGACGATCTTGTCGATGATCGTCGACTTGCGCACCTGGTAGGGGATCTCGGTAAAGACCAGCTGCTCCTTCGAGCGGATCTCCTCCACGTGGTGCTTGGCGCGCACGACCGCGCGACCCCGCCCGGTCGAATAGGCCTGCAACACGCCGCGGCGCCCCATCAGGATGCCGCCGGTCGGGAAGTCGGGGCCGGTCACCAACTCGCACAGGTCGGCCAGGCTGACGTTCGCGTCGCCCAGGACCGCGCGGATCGCGGCGGCGACCTCGCGCAGGTTGTGGGGCGGGAGGCTGGTGGCCATTCCGACCGCGATGCCATCCGACCCGTTGCACAGGAGGTGCGGGAAGCGCGCCGGCAACACCGTCGGTTCGGTCAGGCGCTCGTCGTAGTTCGGCTGGAGCGGGACCGTCTCCTTGTCGAGGTCCGCCATCATGTCGACGGTCGGACCGGCCATGCGCGCCTCGGTGTAACGCATGGCGGCGGGGGGGTCCCCGTCGATCGAACCGAAGTTGCCCTGCCCGTCGACCAGGGGGTAGCGCAGCGAGAACAGCTGCGCCATGCGCACCAGGGTCGGATAGATCACCGACTCGCCGTGGGGGTGGTATTCCCCGGAGGTGTGTCCGGCGATGTTCGCGCACTTGCGGTACTTGGCCGACGGACGCAGCTTCAGGTCGTTCATCGCGACCAGGATCCGGCGTTGGGACGGCTTGAGGCCGTCCCGCACATCCGGCAAGGCGCGCGAGTGGATGACGGAGAGCGCGTAGGTCAGGTACGACTCGCTCATCTCCCGCTCGATCAAGCGGGGCTCGATGCGGTCTTCGGAGGAGCTGTCGTACGCGGTGGGCGTCTTCTGGTCGGTCATGGACGGTGTCGTGGCAGCCGGCGAAGGGGCGGCGGGCGCCCTTCGGGACGGGCATTATCCGGGCCTTGACGCTAGGATTCCAGCCGCGACATTTAATACAGGGCGCTGCTTCCGGGTTTTCCCCAGGAGCGCGGGCCTGTTGAGACGGCGGTCCGCGGGCTTCTTTCGCCCACCGAGTCTCTCAGCCCGCCTGGGGCGTTCCGCTGTTTTTTCGGGCAGTCGGCTCCACCCCTCGCCCGATCCACCCCCGACCCCCGCGACAGCCCACCGCCATGAGCGACCCCAGTCCGCCGCCCACCCCCCTGGCCCAGGCCCTTGGACGGATGCCGACGGGGCTCTATCTGGTCACCACCGTCTCCGACCAGGGCCCCCTGGGGTTCGTCGGCTCCTTCGTGATGCAGATGGGATTCCAGCCCCCGACGGTCTGCGTCGGCGTCGGACAGGGCCGGGGACCCCTGGAGGCGATCCGCGCCAGCGGGCGCTTCGCCCTGTCGATCCTGGACAAGGACAGCCAAGGCGTGATGGGGGCCTTCTTCCGCAAGTACGAGGGGAGCGAAGGACCCTTCGATCACGTGGAGTCCACCCCCGCCCCGGGCGGCGCGCCGGTGCTGACCGGAGCCCTGGCCTGGCTCGATTGCCAGGTGACCGGGGAGCACGAGCTGGAGGACCACGTCGTGGTCTTCGGGACCGTCGAGGCCGGCGAGCTGCTGCGCGCCGGGGACCCGTCGGTGCACCTGCGCAAGAACGGGTTGTCCTACTAGGGGAGCGCTTCGTACTCGGTCTGCCCCTCGATCCCGATGCGGAAGTCGAGGGTGCAGAGCAACTCGTGTCCGCCGGTGTCGGCGGACATGGTCATGGTCAGCTCGACCTCGCCCGAGGCCTTCGAGCCCAGCAGCAGCCGCGCTTCGCGGTCCACCCAGAAGCGCCCCGATCCGGTGACCTCCGCGGCGATGCCGATCTCGCCGGCGGAGAAGGGGTTCTCCTCGTCGTCCGGCATGCCGATCTCCTCGGCCGTCAGCCCATCGAGGGACCCGTCCATTTCCAACTCGAAGGCGAAGGCCCAGGCCGGAGTGTCCCCGTGGTCCCGTTCGCCGAGGAAGGTCACGAGGACCTCGCCGCCGAGCTCCTCGGCGAACAGGGTCTCGAAGTCCGGCCCGTCGCCGGAGTCGCCCTCCTCGTCTTCGTCCTCGAACCAGGTGACCGAGTTCACCATGCCGAAGTAGCGCCGGGCCGCCTCGCCTTCGACCGTCCAACGGTCCCCGGGCTCGACCTCGCCCTCCGGCAAGAGGCGCTCCTCCTCGTAGAGCAGTTCGAAGCCCTCGAGAAACCCGGCGTCCACCTCCGGACCGTCGTCGGCGAGGGTGACCGACGGGTCTTCGTCGTCGTCGCCGGCCTCGATGCGGATCGTGCGCCCAGCGAGCACGCCGGTCCTCTCGGTCAGTCCCTCCGAGCCGGTCTCCTCCTCCTCGATCGACTCGAAGGTGCGCTCCAACCCGCGCCGGTGACCCTCCTCGGTCCGCAGGATGCGGTCCTCGAACTCCATCGAGCGCGTGGTGACCTGGTCCTCTTCCTCCGGAGCCTCGGCGGGGACCTCGTCGCCGTCGAAGGTCAGGGTCATCCCCGCCAGGTGCATCGTCGTCTCCGACGTGCTGCTCACGCGAATCCGGAGGTCCTCCGCGTAGCGCGTCGAAACGTCTTCCCCGGGGGTCGCGAGGGACCACAGCGCCAGGGCCGGCAGCAGGAGCGTCTTCATCGGCGCAGCATAGCGCCGGGGCGGGGGAGCTCCTCGCGCTCCCCGGGGGGAACGGCCAGCAGGGTCCCCCAGGGCTCTCCCAGGGCGCGGATGCGGTCCAGCAGCTCCGGCGGATCGAGGCGGCGCTCGGCCGGGGGCAGCAACAGCTCGTCCAGGACCTCCAGCCGCGCGCTGGTGCCGGGGGCGCCCCGCAGGGTCGCGAGCTCCAGGAGGTCCCGGGCCGCCAGGAGGTCCTGCTCCTCGGCGGCCCGCAGCGCGGCCGCCTCCAGACCGCCGGCCCCCTCGCCCTCCTCCAACGTGGCCGCGCGGGCGATCAGGTCGCGCACGCCGGGCTCGACCTCCAACCCGTCTTCGATGCGCTCGGCCGCGCGCTGCCACTGGCCCAGGCGCAGGTCCGCGATCAGCTCTTCCTCCGGCCGCATCTGCAACAGCCGCAGGGACCAGAACAGGATCAACCCGCCGGCCACCAGGGTCGCCACGCGGCTGGAGCGACTCAGCATGCGCCGCAGGCGCTGGCCCAGGGCGGGGTCCTTCGACGCGGCCACCAGGAAGCGCACGCGGCGGGCGGTCGAGAAGTGGCGCCACCCGTCCCGCTCGTGCGCGTGGGCCCCGGTCACGCGGATCAACGCACTGGCCAGGGGCAGGGGATCCCCCAGGGCCTCGAGGCTGGAGAGGTCCGCGTCCAGCTCGAACCGCCGCGACAGGAACCCGAAGGCCAACAGCCACAGCAGGAGCAGCGCGCCGAAGATCCCCAGGGCGATCCACTCGTTCTCCACCGCCGCCAGGTCGAGGGCCACCTGGGCACCGACGAACACGATCACGACGAACACGATGAAGGTCGTCGCGTGGTGCCGGCGCGCATGGCCGATCTCGTGGGCGAACACCGCCGCGAGCTCGCGCGGGTGGAGCTGTTGCAACAGGGCGTCGGTGAACAACACCACCCGCGTGCGGCGGGTGAAGCCGACGATCGCGGCGTTCGCCATCTGGCCGCCGGTGTGCCACTGCAACAGCTCGCGATACTCGAAGCCGCTCTTGCGGGCGACCCCCTCGAGGAGCCCGCGCAGGTCGCCGGAGGGCAGGCGGCTGGTGGACCAGGTGCTGCGCAGCAGGAACGGCAGGAAACCCAGGAAGATCCCCAGGAGGGCCAGGGTGAACAGGGTGTTGTACAGGGACACCTCCTCCAGCCGCACCCGGACCGCATCCCGCGATCCGAGGGCCGCCGACAGGCCCACGTACACCGCGAAAGGAGCCAAGGCCGACAGGAGCATCCGGGCCTGGAACCAGAACAGCGCCCGGCGGTCACTGGTGCGCGGATCCCGCAGGCGCGTGCGCGCGTGCAGGGCCGCGAGCTGGTAAACCACGAAGGGCAGGATGCCCGCCAGGAGCTCCAGGCCGGGCCATTCCGACAGGGTCGGCTGCACCCCCGTCCAGCGCGCCACGGTCCCCAGCCAATCGAAGGCCGTGACCGCCGTGACCTGCAGGGCGAAGGGCGACAGCACCAGGACCCGCTCGGTCAGGAACGCCAGGCGAAAACGCCCGCGATACTGGGCGCTGCGGGCCAGGTGCGCGAGCACGTGGGGCACCAACGCCAGGGCGGCCGTGGGCAACGGTCGCGGCGTCCCGCTCGCGAACCCCACGTCCGCCGCACCGACGGTCAGGAGCGCGAGGACGATGTGGAGGATGAACTCCAAGGGGGGAGTCTAGCGGACCGGGCGCGGGGCTCCCCCGGCCACCGGGCGCTCAGGCCAAGGCGTCCTTCAGGCCCTCTTCCAGCAAGCGGCGCACGGTCCCCTCCGGGAGGAAGGTCGGCTTCTCGACGACCTGCACGACGACCCGCGTCGCCTGGGCCTCCCAGTGCGCCACGACCGAGCCCAGGGGCGTGTCCTTGCGCATCGCCCCGCCGTGGGGCCCGGCGGCTTCGTGGTCGACCGGCAGGACGTCCATGCGCTGGGCCGCGTCGCGGATGCGCTGGGCCGCCTCGTCCGCGGAATGGGAGTGGGGGATGTCGACTTCGATCATCGTCTCAGGTCTGGTGCCGGTGCGTTCGGGAAGGGGGCTCCGGGACGGGGAGCGCCTGGGCCATGCGGGTCAACACCGCGCGATCCGGCTCCGCGCACGGCGCCAGCTCGACCGGTCCCTCCAGCAGCGCGTCGCCGGCGTCGGTGAAGGAGACCCGTAGACTGCCGCCGCGGGTCTGGACCCGCAACGGCGAAGGGTGCCCGTGGAGCTCCCGGGCGACCAGGGCCGCCGCGACCACCCCGGTCCCGCAGGATTCGGTTTCACCGACCCCGCGCTCCCAGATCCGCACCCGGAGGCCCTCCGGCGTGCGCTCGACGAACTCCACGTTGGAGCGGGCGGGAAACCGGGGGTGCCGCTCGAGGGCGGCCCCCAGCCGGGCCACGTCCACCCGCGCGAGGTCGCCGACGAACACGACACAGTGGGGATTGCCCACGTCCACGAGGTGCGCGAGCACTGCCATGGCCGGGGTCCGGAGGCGTTCGTCACGGGCGACCAGTCGCGGCCGCCCGAGGGATACGCGGGCGCGCCGCGCCCGGCCGTCGGGTCCGGGCAGGGGCCAGGCCTCGCGCAGGCCCGCGTCGGTCTCGACCTCCAGGGGCCGCCCGGTGGGGGCCGGGGCCGGCTGCCCCGGGACAGGGCCGCGGGCGTGCCAGGCGCAGGCCAGGATCCGCAGGCCGTTGCCGCACATCTCCGCCCGCCCGCCGTCCGCGTTGTGGAGAACCATCCGCAGGTCGCCCCCCGCCCGCGGGGCCGCCAGGGTCAGGAGGCCGTCGACGCCGAAGCGGCGGCACAGGGGCGGCGCCAGAGCCGCCTCCTCCGCCCGCGCGGGCCCCTCCCGCTCCGGCGGGTCCCCGGTCCGTTCCCAGACCCCGAAGCGGTTGCCGGCTCCGCTGCCCCAGGAGAACCCGTCCACACCGCCCGGGGCGGGGCGCGCGTTCACCGCCCGCCTCGGCTGAGCTTCTGGGTGTTCTTGAAGTGCAGCTTGGCGACCTTCCCGAGGGCGTCCGCCCCGTGCAGTTGCACGAAGGCCCTCCCGGCGCGATCGGTCGGCGCCCCGGCTCCCTTGCGCAGGTCGACCGCGTATTCCTCGGAGAGCTCCGCCAGGGCTTCGACGAACACGTGCCGCGCGATGATGCTCGCGGCCGCCACGGCGGGGTCCGCCTCGGCGCGCGGGAATTGGTCCAACAGGATGTCCAGGTCCTCCAGGCGCGAGGCCACCAGTTCCTCCCGCGCGAAGCGGTCCACCAGCACGTGCGCCCCGGGCTCCGCCAGGCGCCGGATCGCCCGGGCGTGCAGGTCCGCGAGCATCGGGTTGAGGTTCTTGACCCGCCCGTGGACCGCGTTGTATTCGGGCGGATCGAGGCGTTCGACCGCGTGCTCGTAGCGCTGCATCAGGGCCGGCGCCAGGCGGGCGATGGTCGTGTCGTCGATCCGCTTCGAGTCCATCACCCCGCCGCCGAGCAGCTCGGTGCGCTGCCCGGGGGCCAACTTCACGGCGACGACCACCAGGGGCCCGAAGTAGTCCCCCTTGCCGGTCTCGTCGCTGCCGATCTGCGGTTGCTCGTCGTCCCGCGTGACCGGGCCGCCCCCGGCGCCCTTCGGACGCGAGCCGGCGCCCGTGGGAGGGGCCGGTCCGCGACCGGGAGCTCCCTCCAGGAACCGGTCGCGGAAGAGCTCCAGAGAGCTGCCCTGCACGACCAGCTTGCCCGAGCGGTACAGGGTCGCGATGACCCCTTCGCCACGGGCGCTCCAGTGCGCGTGGTCGACGGCGCGGAACGAGAAGTCGCGTTGGTTGAGCGCGCTCCGGAGGGCCGCCTGCTGGGCGGGGGGGAGTTGAACGACCAAGGTGTCCTGGGCCATGGCGGGATGCTCGCAGGGCGAAGGTCGCGCCGCAAGGACGGGGGCCGCGGGGTCGGCGGCGGAAGGAGGCCGCGACCCTGGCGCCGCGGGGAACGCCAGGGGATCCTGGACGCCGCCGGGCGTGTCGCTCGCTCCCCCGGAGCGTGCGGAACGCCGGACGTCGCGCTCCTCCCCTGGCCCCCGGACACCCATGGCTCCTCCCCCGACCTCGCCCCTGCCCCGCACCGAGCTGGAGGGGCGGCTGGAATTCGCCGTCGCCGCCGCGCGCGAAGCCGGCCGTTCGACCCTCGAGCTCTTCCACTCCAACGCGCTGGAGGTCGACGCGAAGGGGGACGGCACCCCGGTCACCCAGGCGGACCGGGCCGCCGAACGCCTGCTCCGGGAGCGCATCCTGTCGCGCTATCCGACCGACGGGATCATCGGGGAAGAGGAGGCCTCGGTCGAGGGATCGAGCGGCTGCACCTGGATCCTCGATCCGATCGATGGCACGCGCTCCTTCGTGCACGGGGTACCGCTGTTCGGCACCCTCGTCGGCCTGGAGTGCGAGGGCGAGCCGCTCCTGGGGGTCATCGAGCAACCGGCCCTGGACGAGCGGGTGTTCGCGGCCCGGGGCCTGGGGGCCACCTGGCAACGGGGCGGGCACACCCGCCCCGCACGGGTCTCGGCCACCGCCCGCCTGGAGGACGCCCTGGTCTGCTTCACCTCCAACCGCCTGTTCGAGCAGGTCGGGCGGGCGCCCCTGTTGGAGCGCCTGGTCCAGGGGGCGGGGCTCACCCGGGGCTGGAGCGACTGCTACGCCCACCTCCTGGTGGCCACCGGGCGCGCGGACGCGGTGGTCGAGCCGGAGATGGCCATTTGGGACTGCGCGGCCCTGATGCCGGTCCTCCTGGAGGCCGGGGGCACGTTCACGGACCTGGAGGGCCTGGGCACGATCCGCGGGGGCAATGCCCTGGCCACCAACGGGCACCTGCTGGAGCCCCTGCTCGCCCTGGCGCGCCCCTGACGCAATCCCTTCCCACAGGTGGAACCGGAGTCCGGCCCTCCCCGCGTAGAATCCCCGGCCCGGGCAGGCCCCGAGCTTCCGTCCCTCCCCCCATCCTTCTCGAGAGTCGTCTTGAGCCCCATCCTCGATTCCATCCTGGGCGCGATCGGCAACACGCCGATGGTGCACCTCCGCAAGGTCGGCAAGAACACCGGTTGCGAGCTCCTCGCCAAGTGTGAATTCCTCAACGCCGGGGGGTCCGTCAAGGACCGCATCGGCAAACGCATGGTCGAGGAGGCCCAGAAGGCCGGACGCATTCGGCCCGGGGACACGCTGATCGAACCGACCAGCGGGAACACCGGCATCGGCATGGCCGTGGCGGCGGCCGTCCACGGCTATCGGATGATCATCACGATGCCGATGAAGATGAGCCGGGAGAAGCAGGTCGTGTTGGAGGCCCTCGGAGCGGAGATCATCCGCACGCCCACCGAGGCGGCCTGGGACGCGCCCGAGAGTCACATCGGGGTCGCCAAGCAACTCCAGAAGATCCTGCCCAACGCGCACATCCTCGATCAGTACGGGAACAAGGACAATCCCCTGGCCCACTACGAGGGCACCGGCGCCGAGATCGTGGAGCAGACCGGCGGCAAGTTGGACGCCATCGTGCTGACCGCCGGCACCGGGGGCACGATCAGCGGCATCGCCCGGCGGCTGAAGGAGGACATCCCCGGGGTGCAGGTCGTCGGGGTCGATCCGGTGGGCTCGATCCTGGCCGGTCCCGGACCGATCGGCTCCTACAACGTCGAGGGCATCGGCTACGACTTCATCCCCAACGTCCTCGACCGGGACCTGGTCGACGTGTGGATGAAGAGCGAAGACCACGAGTCGTTCCTGATGGCCCGTCGCCTGATCCGTCAAGAGGGGCTGCTCTGCGGCGGCTCCAGCGGATCGGCGGTGTGGGCCGCGATCGAGTACGCCAAGCAGGTCGGCCCCGGCAAGCGCATCGTCACGCTGCTGCCGGACTCGGTGCGCAACTACATGACCAAGTTCCTGGATGACATGTGGATGCGCGAGCACGGCTTCACCGAGAGCCGCTGGGGCACCCAGACGGTCGGCGACCTCCTGCGCAGCCTGCCCCCGAGGGAGCTGATCACCGCCAGCAGCGCCCAGACGATCGCCGACGCGGTGTTGGCCATGAAGGAGGGCGGCATCAGTCAGCTCCCGGTGGTCGACGACGGCCGCATCGTCGGCATCGTGACCGAGTCGGACGTGTTGGCGCGCCTCGTGGAGGGCAACGCGAACCTGTCCAGCACGGTCGCCGAGGTCATGTTCCGCGACGTGCACACCCTGCAGGAAGGTGAGGACGCCCGGGCGTTGCCGGAGCTGTTCGAGAAGGGCTACGCGGCCCTGGTCGTCGACGAGCAACAGCGACTGACGGGCATCCTGACCAAGATGGACCTGGTCGATTCGCTGACCCATACCCCCGAAGGAGATCTCTCCTAGCCGTGAGGCGCCCGCGGGCGCGGGTGGACCCGTCATGATGCGCAACCTCGTCCTGTTCGTCCTGACCCTCTCCCTCGGTGGCGCGGTCGCCCTCGGGGGTTGGTGGACGCTGTTCCTCCGCGACCGCTTCGGAGCCCACGAGCAGGAGCTCCAGGAGAAGATCGCGCGGATCGAAGTGCTCGACGAAACCGTCGAGCGCCTGGAGGACGACGTGGTGCGGCTCGAGACCTCCCTGCGCCTGGTCAAGGTGGACCACCGGGTCGCCGAGCTCGAGGTCGTCGAGCAGTTCCCCGATCCGGAGGACCCCGAGAAGACCGTCTCGCGCGTGCGCTTCACCGAGTTCGACGTGGACGGCGTCCCCCTCGAGGAGCCGCGGGAGGTCGAGATCCGCGGCAAGTCCGTCTACGTCGAGACCTTGGTGGTGAAGTTCGACGACGCCCTGGTCGAGAGCGGCGACCCCCTGCGGGGCTCCTCCATCTGCCTGTTCCGGCGCCTGTTCGGGGAGAACCAGGAGCCGACCGAGGGCGTCGAGATCGACAGCGTCGGCTCGCAGCCCCTGGTCTACGGCGGGGACACCCTGCCCGATCCGTCGATCGAGGGCCTGTGGCGCGACTTCTGGGACCTGGCCAACGACCCCGAGGCGGCCGAGGAGCGCGGTGTCCGCGCGATGCACGGCGAGGCCCCCTTCATCGAGGTGCGGCCGGGCAAACGTTACCGCCTCGAGCTGCGCTCCTCCGGGGGCCTGTCGATCAAGCCGATCCCCTAGCCGCAATCCATCACCAGGCTTGGTGGCAGTTCGTCTCAACTCGTTTTCTGGTGGTGCTTTGCGAGGTTCGGCCCCGGAGTCGACCTTTGACAGGTCGTCGAGGACGCCGAACCTCGCAAAGTGCCGCCAGGGAACGAGAGGGCCGCGGAGCGGCCTGTTTGAGGCGGAATGGCGCCAAGGCTGGTGATGGATTGCGGCTAGGGGCCGCACGGCCGGGGCGCTCCCATTCCTGGGTCTCGCCGCCCCCGGGGATCGAAAGCCCCTGCGCGCGGGACGGGGCCGGGACGATGGAAAGGGGTGGGGCCACGGCCCGATCCCATGCGCTCGCTCTCCTCCATCGAACCGGACCTGACGCGCCTCTCGCGCTGCGCCGAGGTGTTGCGTTCCCTGGTGGAGGAGATCGACCTGGGGGCCGCCGAGGCCCTGGACCTGGAGCCGGCGGTCGACCTGGTGGAGCAGTACCTGATCGGCTTTCTGTTCCCGCTGCTCCGGGAGGTCGTCGAACCGCACCTGATCGCCAGCGGCCTGGGGACCAGCGTCCCGGCCCTGGGGGGAGCCGGAGAGGACGAGGAGCTGCGCAGCGCCCTGGGACGCCTGCGGGGCGGGTTCGAGGAGAACCCCAGCGAGGTCGAGATCGTGGAGGCGGCCCGCTGCCTGTCGCGCCTGCTGGAGACGCGGGCGGCCCGGGAGCGCAGCTGTCTGGCCCCCGGCCCCGGCTGCACCGCGGCCTGCGACGCGGAGTTGGGGCAGCGGCTACGCCTGGCCCGGCCGGACCTGGATCTTCAACGCTCCCGGGCCGACCGGCTGCTGCAAGCCCTGGACCTGCCGGGGTTCGCGGCCTGACGGTCCGCCGCCCGATCCTCAGGTGCGGCGGGCGTTGAGCCACTCGGACAGAGACATCGTCCCGACCCAACCGAAGCCGCACAGGAACAGCAACAGGAACGGCAGAGAGCCCCACAACCCCCGGGCGCCGGCGAGGACCACGCCCCAGGCGAACCAGGCCGCCAACACGAGCTCGATCCCGGGGAACCCGATCAGCGAGGCGCGGTAGGCAGCCCCGCTCGGCGCGCTCCCGCGCTTGGGGGTGCGCACGAACTCGCCCGTGCGCTGGAACAGGCCCTCGAACACGGCCCGGGTCTGGCTGACGCACATGCCGATCCCCAGGGCGATCGCGGCCGGCACGTCCCGCAGGCGCGCCTTGGCGCTGCGTCCCAGGGCGCTTTGGCTGCGGTTGTAGAACGCGACGACCGAGGCCGTGCACAGCAGGAACATGCCCAGGTGCCACAGGGCCGGCAGGCGCTCCTGCTCGACCACGACCAGGGGCAGGAACAGCGCCAACAGGAGGACGAGGGGATAGCCGGTGTTCCCGGTCAGGTGGGCGGCCGCCTCCAGCTTCTGAGCCAGGGGGATGTCGGCCCGGAGGATGCGCCAGCCCAGCTTGCGGGCCACCTGCACGCTGCCCTTGGCCCAGCGGTGCTGCTGGGACTTGAAGGCCAACAGACTGGGGGGCACCTCGGCCGGCGCGGCGACCAGGGGCGCGTAGACGAAGCGCCATCCGGCCAGTTGGGCCCGGTAGGACAGGTCGAGGTCTTCGGTCAGGGTGTCGTGCTGCCACCCGCCCGCTTCCTCGATCGTCCGCCGGCGCCAGATGCCCGCGGTCCCGTTGAAGTTGAAGAACAGGCCCGCGTCGTGGCGCACCTTGTGTTCCACGACGAAGTGCCCGTCCAACAGGGTCGACTGGGCGCGGGTCAGGAGGCTCTCGTCGCGGTTCACGTGTTCCCAACGGGCCTGGACCATGCCCACCTGGGGATCCTCGAAGTAGCCGACGAGGGACCGCAGGAAGCCCGGCTGGGGCAGGAAGTCGGCGTCGAACACGCACAGGAAATCGGACGCGGTGGCCCGCATGCCCGCATCGAGGGCGCCGGCCTTGAACCCGACCCGTCGTTCCCGGCGCAGGACGCGCGCCTCCAGGCCCCGGGCGGTCAGCTCGGCCACGGCCCGGTCGACCACCGCGGAGGTCTCGTCGGTCGAGTCGTCCAGGACCTGCACCTCGAGCTTGTCCGCCGGATAGTCCAGGTTCCCGACGGCCTCGATCAGGCGCGCGGCCACGGTGCGCTCGTTGTACAGCGGGAGCTGCACCGTGACCCTCGGCAGGAAGGCTCCCGCCTCGGCGGGGGCCGGGTCTCCGGCGGGGTCCGGCGGGGGGACCTGGTTCCGGGGCAGGGGCAGTTGGTCCCCCCAGCGGAAGCGCATCAGCAACGAGATGCGGTGCAGGCCGTACACGCCCAGCAGCAGCAGCAGGGCGACGTAGGCGCCAGCGGTCGGGGTCAGGGATTCCACGGTGGGGGGTGCTCGGCCGTCGGCCTCCGGGACCGATCGCGCACGGTAGCAAAGACCCTCGCTCCAACGCAGCGGCAGACGGGCGGGGTCCGGACCAGCGCCGGTGGTCTTACGGAGCGCGCACGCCCCGGAGACGAGAATCCGCGAGCTCTGGCCCCTTTGCGGGAGGCAAACGGAGCTCAGCCCAGATGGGCCCGCAGGTGCTCCAGGGTCAACCCCAGGGCCCGCTCCAGGTCGGCCGGGACCGACGCCAGGGGATGGCTGGCGCCGAAGGTGTGTCCGGCCCCCGCCAGGACCTCCAGCCGTCCGACGCCGTCGGGCAGGGCTCCGGCGAGGGTCCGGGCCTCGTCGACGGAGACGGAGGCGTCCTCGCCACCGTGGAGCAGCAGGGTCGGGACACGGACCGCGGAGCAGGCGGCCACCGGGTCCACGCCGGCGGCGGGGGAATCGAGGTCCGCGAGCCAGGCCCGCCCGATGCGGTGGACCTGACCGGTGCGTGCGTTGGGGATCGGCAACCAACCCTGGGCCCGGAAGAGCTCCTTTTGGTCCGGCGTGAACCGGTCGAAGGTGGCCACCGCTCCCCAGGTGACCACGGACCGCAGGGCCTCGGGCGCGGACCCTCCGGCCACCAACAGGGCCACCGCTCCGCCCATGCTGTGGCCGACGAATCCGATGGCCTCGCGGTCGAGCCAGGGGTCGCTCCGCCCCTGGATCGCCTGGACCATCCGGAGCGCATCCTCCCGCTCCCGCGTGGGGGAGTTGGCCTCGAAGGACGCGTCCTCGCTGAAGCTCTCCAGGTCGGAACCCACGCCGCTGCCCGAGAAATTGAAGCGCGCGGCGACGAAGCCCGCGGCGGCGATCCGGCGCCCCAGCTCCGGGAAGAACCCCCAGCGGAAGAAGCCCTTGAAGCCGTGCAGCACGATCACGACCGGCAGGGGCCGGCCCCCTTCCCGCGCCCCCGCGGGCAGGTCGAACACGCCCCGCAGGATGCGCTGGGGATCCTCGGGGTCGTCGATCTGGAACGGAAGCTGTTCGGTCGAGGGGTCCATACCGGTTCACGCCCGGCCACGGGGCCTCCGCGGGGTGGAGGATCGTGGGGGCTGTTCGGGGTTCAGAAGAGGGTGGCCTGGCCGTCGATGCGCACGGCTCCCCGCAGCCGGGGAAAGGCCTCCACCAGCTCGATCGGCGCGAGGGGCGGTCGACCCTCCAGGGCCGCCAGGAGCTCGAGGGCGTTGGCCGCGGCCTGGCCGGAGAAGTGGTTGTTCGTGATGACCGCCGTCTCGTCGGCCCCCTGGGCGAGCCGTCGGGCGACGCGGGCCAGCTCGGCGACCTCTTCGGGGCCGTAGAGATAATCGTAGCGCTGGTCGCGTCCGGCCTCCGCATCGAACCAAGTGGCGGCGTTGCGCCCGTGGAGGCGCAGGTAGCCGATCGGGCCGATCTGGGGCACCTCGGCGGGGGGGTGGTCCGGGGCAAAGGGCAGGTCGATGGTCGCCAGGGAAAGGCCCAGGTTCTCGAGCTCGGCGAGGCTGGTGGTCGCGAACCAACTGGCGTGGCGCACCTCGACGACCAGGGGCAGGGGGGCGAAGTCCGCCGCGATGCGCTCGAGCCGCGTCCGATTCGCGGGGTTGCGGCGGAAGGACACCGGGAACTGCACCAGGACCGCCAGCAGCCGGCCAGCCGCCCGCAGGGGTTCGATCCCGGCGCGGTAGGCGCGGATGGCGTTCTCGCGCTCGGCGCCGCGCAGGTCGGGCCCGTGGGTGAACCCCTGGTACAGCTTCGCGCTGAAGCGGAAGCCGGGGTCGGCCGCCACGAGCTCGGCCCAACGCGCCGCGTGCTCGGCCCGCGGCAAGGCGTAGAAGCTGGAGTTCACCTCGACGCAGGTCAGGAACTTCGCCAGGTGGGCCAGGGCGTGGAAGCCGCGGGGCTTGCGCCGGGGGACGACCCGACCTTCCCAGTCCCCGTAGGACCAACCGGCGGTCCCGACGCGGATCACCAGTCCTGCTCCACCCCGAGGTGCTGGAAGGCCTCCGCCTCGGCCCTCATCAGGCGCTCGCGCAGGAGGTCGGACGCGTCCGCCAGGGCCGCATCGTCGGCGCCCCGCGGCACCCGCAGGGGTTCGCCGTAGGAGAGCACGACGCGGGCGCGAGGCTTGGGGATCGTGAAGTGGTCCCAGCTGTTCAGGCGCCAGGCCCGGTCGCAGGCGGCCCCGACGATCAGGATCGGAAAGCCGGTGACGCTGGCCATCCAGGCGGGGCCGGGGTTCACGTGGTGGCGCGGACCGCGGGGCCCGTCCGGCGTGACGACGATCGTGCCGCCCTCCTTCAGGGAACGCAGCATCTCGCGCAGGGCGCGCTCGGGCCGCTTGTTGCTCGAGCCGCGGATCACGCCGTATCCGAAGCGGCGCAGCAGCGGCACCACCAGGGAGCCGTCGTCCGACGGGGACACCAGCACGCGATGGCCCGTGCCGCGGTGCTTGGGCATCCCGACCAACATGCGACCGTGCCAGAGGGTGATCAGGCGACCGGGGGCATCGAAGCCCGCATCGAAGCGCTCGCGCCGCAGCTCCTCGAGCCGCCAGGTCTTCGACAGCCCTCCGAGCAGGCCCGGGGCGAGCACCGGCAGGGTGACGGCGCCGAGCTTGCGCCGCGCGTGGCGAATACGCCGCCGCCGCCGCTTGCGACGGTCCTGACGGGCGCTGTCCGCCGCTCCCTCGGGGGCGGCGGAGTCGCCGGAAACCGCAGCGTCCTTCACCGGACGCGCGCCCTCACTGGACCAGGACGTCGTCCCCGGCGCCCCCCTCGTCGATGCCGTTCGCGCCCATCGAGTAGAGCGCGTAGCCCTCGCTCTCCCCGGGGGTGTAGACGAGGCTGTTGCCCCAGCCATCCAGGGGCAAGCGACCGGCGGAGAGATAGCCCTGGGGGTAGGCGGCGGAGGTCGAGAGCAGGTCCTCGAGATGTGCCGGCAGGGCGGAGCGGTCCATCTCGAAGATCGAGATCGCGACCCGCACCTGCTGCAACGCGATCTCGGTGGCGAATTCCCCCTGCTGGGGATCCGCTGGCCCCATCGCGACGGGCGCACCGGCCACCCGCGTGGTCGCGAAGCCGACCAGGGGCAAGAGCCACGTCTCCGGCCCGAAGCTCGCCTCGTGGTAGCGGTAGGTCCCGCCGTCCCGCTCGACCTGGAAATGGACCGTGGGCAGGAACTGCTTGACGAAGGTCTCTCCGTCGGGGATCGCGTCGAAGTCGATCGGCAGGTCGGCCGCGAACATCGGGCCGAGGGCCTTGGCGAGGGAAACGAGGCCCGCGATCTGGCTGCCCCAATCGATCAGGGTCACCGACTGAGCCTCCGCCGGCAGCCCGATTCCGGCGGTCTTCCACGGGTTCGTCTGTTCCGGATCGGGGCCGTCGGGACCGAGCAGACGCTTCAACTCGCGCTTGACGTGGGTCGCGGAGAAGCCCATCAGCAGGCGTCCGTTCGCGATCGTCACGCTGGGTTGGATCGTGAGCGGGATCGGGATCGGAAGCTCGAACATCCCGTCGGGCAGGGACAGGCTCGTGATCGGATAGGGGATCCGCTCCCCGTCGGGGTTCTTGACCTTGTAGTCGCGCGTGCGCGCCTCGAAGCCCGCGAAGATCGTCGGCAGCTTCTCGGCGACGACCGCCAAATCCGACGCGAAGGCGTCGGCGTCCTTCAGGTCGATCCAGATGGCGGTCTCCGGCAGGCTCGGTCCCTTGATCGCCTGGGCCTGCAGGGTCATCTGGGAACCCAGGTGGGTGAACATCCGCTCGATGGGGAAGCCGAGCTGCTCCTCCAGATTGGCGACCAGGTCCGGGTTTCCGGTTTGGCCCGCGAGGAGCGTCAGTCCCTGACGGGCATACTGGCCCAGCTTGACGCCGTCGATCGTCGTCGCGTACGCGCCGAGCATGCCGGTCGGAATCGCCGCCGCGCGCGCGGGGTCGATCGGGGCCACGCCCAGGGCCTTCGGCACGCTGGTGCGCTCGGCGTCCGCGGGGTTGAACAGCTCCGTGACGTAGCGGTTGCCCTTGCGCCCCATGCGGAAGCGGTGGGAGCCCGGGGCCAGGTCGAGGCCCGCGAGCATCTGCAACTCGGCCTGCGGAGCGTCGGGGGTCAGCATCAGGAGCTCGGCGGCCAGGCTGACCGGGGAACGCGCGAAGTACCCCTGGACCAGGGTCCGGTTCGGAGATTCACCCAGGCCCGCACCCCCCGCCTGGAAGTGCGCTTGGGCGACGAGCCCCTGCTCGGTACCCCCCAGGCGCGCGACCAGCCCGGCGTCCCGCATGGAACCCGAGCCGCCCACCAAGAGGGCGCCGCGGGTGGCGAACCAGGGGTCCAGGCCAGAGGGCCCCTCGGCGGCCCGCGCCCCGGGCCAGTTGGGGTCTTCCAGGGGTTGGGTCCCGCCCTCGGCCTGGAGCTGTTCGAAGGCGGACACGGCCAGGCCTTCGTCCGCGAAGCGCGCGACGAACAGGAAGTCCGGCAGACCGGCTCCCGCGCGCAGGGACAGGCTGGCCCCCTGCAAACCCTCCAGGAGGGCGCGATCCGAGGCGGAGACCTCGCTGTTCCAGGCCTCGTCGATCAGCGCGTCGACATCCATCTCGGGATCGCCGCTCAGGGAACGGGCGAACTCGAGGACCCCCTCGTCCCGGAAGGTCTCGAGGAGCGGCGCGGTCCGCATGGCCTGGGCCAGGGCGGTGGGGTCGAGCACCTCGACGTAGAGGTCGACGTCCGCCGGGTGAAAGGCCGCCTGGCCAGGGTCCCCCTGGAGCAGGGCCGCGGCGAGGAGAAGGGGAAGGTGCATCGGAGGTCGAAAAGGGGTTCGAGGGGCGCTGGTGCCGGTCCGAGGCCGGGGCTGGAGCCGGTCTCGGGGCCCGATTGGGCCGGGCCTGGGGCCGGGGAAGGGCCCTCGGGCTTGCGCGAATCGGGCGGCGATATTAACCATGTGCGCCCTCCGCGACGGCCAAGCTCTGGAACTCCTGTGGATTCCTCCCTTCTGAGCTTCCGTTGGATCCGCGCAGCTCCCATGGGAATGTCCCCCGGGAGGCTCGTTTCGGGGTCCCCGTCGCCCATTCGCAGCCCGCGCTTCACCGTGGGCGCGTCGACTCTCGCCGCCCGCCGGCAAACCACTTCGTCCGCCATGGCGCAGCACGCAGCCCCCACTTCCGTCACGGTTGCCGCCACCCAGGAAGAGACCTTCCTCCATCGCTTCATCAAGCGCTACTGGCTCGTGTTCGCCGGGATCGCGGTCCTGGCCACGGTGGTGATCCTGTTCCAGCAGGCCCGCGCGGAAAAGGGCCGTCAGGAGCTCGGCGCCAGCTGGGACCTGCTCGGCGCCCAGGTTCAGTTCGGAGACGTGCCCACCGAGAACGGCATGCCCAGCGGCGTGCCCTTCACGATCCCCGAGGCCGGAGCCCTGGCCGCCTTGGCCCAGGACCTGGGCGACGGGCCCGCCGCCCCCTGGGCCAAGGCCCTGGAGGCCGGACGCCGCCTGCGGGACAAGGACGAGGCCGGCGCGCTCCAGGCCGCCAAGGCCATCGCGGTGAACTGGCCCGACCATCCCCTGAGCCGGATCGCCCTCCCGCTCGGCTCGGACGGGGAGCCGCAACCCCTCGCCCAACACCTCGAAACCCGCATCAGCGAAGTCGAGGCCTGGGAAGCGGCCCACCCGGGGCTGTTCGGAAACCCCCCGGTTCCGGCCGGTGCGCCCCGCGTGACCCTGAAGACCAACCAGGGCGACATCGTGGTGGCGCTGTATCCCGAGGAGGCCCCGCTGCACGTGGAGAACTTCCTCTCCCGGTCCGAGGCCGGCGAGTACGACGGGACCAAGTTCCACCGGGTCGATGTCGGCCGCACGATCCACGGGGGCGACCCGAACTCGATCGAAGGAGAGCCCGAAACCTGGGGCCTGGGCGGGGGCGACGGATCGGTCGAGCGGGAAACCAACCAACTGCACCACTTCGCCTACGTCCTGGCCATGGACCGGGCCGCCGGCAGCACCGACTCCAGCGTCGGCCTCTTCTACATCACCCTGTCCGACCAACTGCACCGCGATGGCCAGTACACGGTCTTCGGCGTGGTCGCGGACGGACAGACGGTCCTGGACACGATCTCCGCGGGCCCCCTGGACGGGCAACGGCCGCGGGATCCGGTGGTGATCGAGTCCACCCAAGTGCAGCGCTGACACCGGGCTCAGCCCCGCCGTAAACCACTGCGGGGAAAATACTTATGGGCGGATGGCTGCCGCCATCCGGAGGGGGTTTCGCACCCGGCTCGAAACCCCCGTGGGCGTTCGGATCCAGCGCCCCGATACGCGGGGGACTAGAGCACGTCTCCCTTGGGAGCGAGGTGCTGCAAGAGTCGCTCCAGCTCGAGATGGTCGTGGAACGCGATCACGATCTGGCCGCGTTCCTCCCCGCTGCGGGTCAGGGTGACCTTGGTTCCCAAACCCTCGCGCAACCGGGTTTCGATCTCCCGGACCCACGGCGGAACCTCTTCGGTCTCTTCGGGCGGGGTCCCCTCGGGTTGCGCAACGGGGTTCGCCTGGCGGGTTCCCCCCTCGCGGGCGCGCCGCTCGACGGCGCGGACGGACAGGTCCTCCCGAATGGCCTCCTCCATCAGGGCCAACTGGGCCTTCTCGCTGGAGAGGCCCAGGATCGCCCGGGCATGCCCCATGGAGAGGAGGCGGCGTCGAACCGCGTCCTGGACCAGGCTGGGGAGCTCCAACAGCCGGAGGTGGTTGGTCACCGTGGTGCGCTGCAACCCAACCTTGGCCGCAACCCCCTCCTGGGTGAGCTGGAGCTCGTTCATCATGCGGCGGTAGCCGGTGGCCTTCTCCATCGGGTCCAGGTCCCGGCGCTGGAGGTTCTCGACCAGGGCCAACTCCAACATCTCCGCATCGGGCACATCCCGTCGGACCACCGCGGGGACCTGGGCGAGGCCCGCCATCTGGGCCGCCCTCCACCGCCGCTCCCCCGCGATCAGCTCGAAACCCTCCCCGGCCGCCCGTACCAGGATCGGCTGTAGCAGGCCATGGGTTTCGATGCTCTGCCGGAGCTCCTCCAACCCCTGGGGGTCGAAGGTTTCACGGGGTTGGTGCGGGTTGGGCCGAACCCGCGAGGTGTCTATTTTTTCGACAGCCCCCGATTCCGCCTCGCTGTCCGAAGACAGCAGCGAGCCCAGGCCGCGCCCCAATCGTCGTTCCATGCTAGGTCCCTCTGCCTCCTGTACTGGACTGCCTTCCGGACCCGTGGGTGTCCGTCGATCCGAAAGATGTTCCACGTGGAACAGGTGGAGCATAGGGGGGTGCCAGGAGCTGAGCAACGCTGCCGGCCTGGTGGCACTGGACTCCCCCTTCGGAACCCCGTACAAGCCCTGTGTGCCCTGGAAGACCCTCTTCTCCTGGTTCGCGCGCTGGGCGGTCCGGCAGCCCACCCTCTGGGGGGTTCAGGCTGGGCTCCTGTTGCTGTTCGTCCTCAGCCTGGGTCTGACCCCCCTTCGTTGGATGGCGCCCGAGCAGACCTCGCGTGCCCACTTGGAAGGCTGGTGGCCCCTCTGGTTCTTGGGCGGGGCGCTGGTGGGTTGGATGGCCCTGGAGCAGCTGAAGCCGGTGCTCGTCCGGATGGAAACCCCCCGCTGCCTGGCCACCAACCTCCTCGTACTCCTCCTGGCCTTGGGCACCCTGTTCGCCACCTGGGCACTCATCGGCCTGTACCTGCTGGGCCCCGGGGGGGTGGCGCAGGTTGGGTTTCGTCAGATCGAAACCGCTCTCGTTGGATTCGGTCCGGCACTCGGCGTAGGCTGCACCCGCAATCGGGGCGCGGAGCGAATTGCGGGTGTGTTGGCGATCCTTGGTTCCTGGGCCCTTTGGGGCGACCCTGGACCCGTTAGCGCCTCGGGAATTCTTGTCGCACTCTTGCTCGGCCTCGGCTGGGTGAACCTGGGGTTGTCGTGGAGAGACACCCAACCCTAAAACCACGGACCTATGCGCTACGGCATCCTCGGCGACATCCACGGCAACCTCTCTGCGCTGGAGGCTGTCCTGGCCAAGGCGGACAGCCTCGGGGTTGAGACCCTGATCTCGGTGGGAGACGTCGTCGGCTACGGCGCCGCCCCCGCCGAGTGCATTCAGGTCCTCCAAGAGAGGAAGGCCGTGGTCGTCATGGGGAACCATGACGCGGCCTGTGTGGGGTTGATCGAAACCCACCTGTTCAACCCCTACGCCCGAGCAGCCGTGGACTGGACGCGGGAGAGGCTGAGTGCGGAGGATGCAGACTGGCTTCGAAACCTGCCCTACTCCGTGCTGCTCGAGGACTGCCAGGTTGCGCACGGCACCATCGCGTCCCCGGAACTGTTCGACTACCTGCTCAGCCCGACGGATGCCGAACCGTCCTTGGCGGCGATGGAACGGGCGGTGGGTTTCGTGGGACACACCCACGTTCCGATCGCGATCCTTCGCTTCGAGGATGAACCCGACCGGACGGCGTACACGACCGATGAGTGGGTGGACCTTTCGAACAAGACCCGGGCCCTGATCAACGTGGGGAGTGTGGGCCAACCGCGGGACGAGGACCCGCGCACCGCACTCGCCCTGTTCGATGCCGACGAGAAGGTCTATGAGCTCCACCGTCTCGAGTACGACATCGAAGGAGAGGCCGCCCGGATCCGCGGAGCGGGCTTGCCGGGTGTGCTCGCGGACCGGCTGTTCCTGGGGGTTTAGGAACCGGTTGGGGGGCGGGTTGCGGCGGGTGTGGTTGCCGAACTCGGGCTAGGGGTTGGGACCAGGGTTCGAACCCTGAAGGGGAACCCCCTCCCAACCTTCACTCGATGACAGGGTTGGGCGCGGTACCGAAACCGAGGCAACCCGGGTTCCCACATGGGTTGTGGAGCCCTGTGGGAGAAGCCTCGCAGAGGGGATGCACAACCCCCCCCTACGCGGTTTCGCTAGCGGTGGCGGAGGTACTCCAACTCCGCCGGCAGGGTCTCGAGACCGCGCTCCCCCAACCCGTGCTCGAACAGCATCCGGATGTCTCGCAAGGCGCGCTCGTCTCCGCGGAACACGAAGCGTCGCTCATCGGGGTGAGCCCCGACCGTCATCAGGAGTTTGAGGATCGAACCGGCGCTCGCCGACTCGCCACCGACCTCCATTTCCACCGGCAGTCCATAGTGGCTGACGATGCCCACGATCAGCGCCACCGGGCGTGCGTGGAGGGAGACGTCATCCGGCAGGGTGGCCTCCAACTCCTCGACGTTGGTGTACGAAGGCAGGAGCTCGCTGGCGGCGGAGGAGCCTTCCTGGAGGTAGCGATTCGCCCAGACGAGGAGGTGGTTCAGGATGACCCGCTGCACCTCTTCGCGGTCCACCAGACCCTGGATGCGGGCCCGGGTTTCCTCGGACCGGTCCTCGGCGTCATGGCGCTCGATGAAGTGGGTCAGGTGGGTGACCGCTTCGAGGAGATGCAACGCCGCGGAGCAGTGCCCGCGGAGGCGCGGCAGCCGATCGTCCTGACCCTCGAGGACCGTGTTCCGGATGTGCGTGTCGTAGGCGGACTGGAGGTTGTGGACCGCCGACTGGTAGGTCCGGGCCTTCTCTTCCGTGCACCAACGGTCCAGGAAGGCCGCCCGCTCTTTGGCATCGGAGATCGTCCGGATCCCGAGCTCGGAGAGCATCTCGCAGGCTTGCAGGTACTTCGAGGCGACCTCGACGATCTTCTGCTGCTCGTTCTGTGGATCCGACTGTCCGACGTTTCGCGGCAGCTGGACGCGGATGGAGACGGGAGGGAAGTGGCTGTCGGGGAGCAGCTCCTGGGTGACCTCCAGACCCAGTTGGGCGGCCTCCTCCTGGGCATCCCGCAGCAGGCGAACGGCAGAGTCCTGGACGAACACGGCCGCGTGATGGGCGGCCCGCAGGGCGGCCTCGCCATCGTTCTCCTCCAGGCCCTGGGAGGCGCCGTAGGAGGCCAGCCGGCTCAGGTGGTGGGCCAGGCTGTAGCCCGCCTTCCCGAACCACCGGATCGAGGCGATCAGGGCTGTGAGCGGGGCATAGGTGCGGTTGTACCGGGCGCCGTAGTCGTCCAGGAAGGTCTCGAGGTCATCGGCCTCGCTGATCAACCGAAAAAAGTGTCGTTTATTCCAACGGCCATCTCGGCCTAGGAGCAGCGCGTTGGAGAGCCGAAAAAAGCTCTCGGCCTGGGTTTCAAGCAGCAGGGCGAACTGGCGCTCGGGAACGACCTTCTGGATCTGGGCTTCGGTCATGGGGGCTTTCACACCCCAGTTTACCACACCCCTGGGGCGGCCCCGGGCAAGCCCGAAGGGGGTGGCGATCCGCCTCAAGACGGGCGACCCCACGATCCGATCCGAACCCTAGGCCGTGGTCACCCCAGCGAAGGCCGATCCTGCGCCGCTCGCACTTCGCACACCCCACAGGAGTTCGCCATCAACGCCGAGAACTGCCTGGAGACGTACCTCCGGGAGATCAACGAGGTCAGCCTCCTCACCGCCGAGGAGGAACAGAGCCTGGGTCACCGCATTCAGGCCGGTGACCTGGAGGCCCGCGAGCATCTGATTCGCGCCAACCTGCGCCTCGTCGTCTCCATCGCCAAGAACTACACCGACCGGGGACTGACCCTCCAAGACCTCATCGCGGAGGGGAACATCGGCCTGTTGAAGGCCGCCGAGAAGTTCGACCCCGAGGCCGGTTGCCGCTTCTCGACCTACGGCTCCTGGTGGATCAAGCAAGCCATCCGGCGCGCCCTGACGAACACGGTCCAATCCGTCCGGGTGCCGGGCTACATGGCCGAGCTCGTGTCGAAGTGGCGCACGGTGGGGCGCGAGCTGACCTACCGCCTGGGCCGCGCCCCGTCGGTCGAAGAGGTCGCGCGCGAGTTGGGCATCGCACCGGAGAGTTGGCGCCTGTTCAAGCAGACCGTCCAGACCTCCGCCAACTCGTCCCAGGTCTCCCTGGACGTGATGACCAGCACCCAGGACACCGTCGAGGACGACAAGGTCACGACGCCGGACGAAGCGATCCAACAGGCGGATCTGTTGGACCGCTTGAAGTCCCTGCTCGACCAGATCGACATCCGCGAGGCGACGATCCTGCGCCTGCGCTACGGACTCGAGGAGGACCAGGATCCGATGACCCTGAAGGAGATCGGGAAGGTCGTCGGGTTGACGCGGGAGCGCGTGCGGCAGATCGAGCGCGAAACCCTCGCGAAACTCCTGCGGTCCATGGAGGACGACGCGCCTTCGAAGCGGACCTCGGCCTGAACGCCACACCCCACCCACCCCACCCAACCCCGGGGTGCCAACCTCCCCGCGCAACCCGAGGGGTTCACAGCCCGAGGGTTTCGCGCAGCAGGGCTTCGACCAGGATCAGGTTGGACTGAGCTTGTTGCACCGCGTAGGCCCGCGCGAGCTCCTGACGGAGGGTTTCGCCGGAGGTTCGCTCCGAGGATAACTCCTGCTCCAGACGGGCCTGCTCCTCGCGCCACTCCAGCCGCTCACCGGCGACGGCCTGTTGGGCCGCGATCATCTCCTGGCGGGTTTCGAGCTGGGCCCCCTCGGCCTCGAGGGCCCGCTCCAGGGCGCGGTTCGTGCTGGACTGGAGCTCCTCGACGCGGTCGGACAGGTCCGCGTTCCGACCCCGGACGCCTCCGAGCTCCTTCCAGACTCCCGACCCCCAGGCCAAGGCGCCTCCGGCCAGCAAGAGAGCCACCAGGGCCAGCCCACCGAACCAACGGCGTTGGCTGACCAGGGAGGTCTCGGGCGCCTCCGGCAGGGTGGCTTGCATCTGGGCCCGGGCGATCTCCATTGCCATTTGCATGGCCTGTCGTTCCGCCTCTTTTCGGGTGTTCGCAATTTCGTCGCCGCGCTGCACGAGGGCGCGCTCGAGCTTCTCTTCGGCGACGCTCGCGCGGGTCTCCGCCACCTCGCAACGGCGCTCCGCCGCCGCCCGAGCGGCCACGGCCGTGGCCAGGTCTTCGCGCAGGCGCACGACCACTTCGCTACCGGCCGGGAGCTCCGGCAGGTCCCCGGAGGGGGGTTGCGAAACGGTCCCGTTGGCCCCTGCGGAGTCGCCGGGGGACGAGACCGATTGGCCGACGATGGAGGGGTAGGCCGCCTCCAATTCCTGGCGCCCGAGCACGGTCACAACCTGGTTTCCCCGCCGCAGCTTGCGGGCCGGAAGCGTGCCCTTCCGGATGCGCTTGCGCAGGGCCTGTTCGCTGACGCCGACGAGCTGTGCAGCCTGGGCGACCGACAGGGTTTCCTCGTCCGGGGAGGAACCGGCGGAACCCTCGGCCTGGGGGGGTTGGGCTTGGGGTTGCGTGCTCACACCTGACGTTCTGCGAAAGGGCGGCGCGCGAGGCAAGGATCCCGTCGGGAACGCTAGTGTCCCAGGGACCGACTCCACCCCCCCGAACCCCCGCCTGAAACCCCATGCCTCCGCGCCTCGACCCCCAGACCGACCAAGCCCCCGTGCGGGCGGGCGGCCTCGTTCCGGAGGAGGGGACCGCGCTGTACGTGCACCTGCCGTACTGCGTCGAGAAGTGCACCTACTGCGACTTCTTCTCGGTGGCCGCCGACGGGGAGGACCTGGACGGGACCCTGGAGGCCGTCCTGCGCGAGGCCGAACGGCGGGCGCCCCGGCACCCCCGAACGGTGTTCCTCGGCGGGGGAACGCCGTCCCTGTACAGCACCGCGCAGCTCACCCGCCTGCTGGACGGTCTCGAGCGCTACACGGGGTTCCGCACCTCGGCCGGCGAGGTCACGCTGGAGTGCAATCCCGAGAGCCTCGACGCGGATAAGGCCCGGGCCCTGGTCGACCTGGGGGTGGACCGCCTGTCGATCGGAGTCCAGAGCCTGCGCCGGGAGATCCTGGACCTGTTCGGCCGGGTCCACACGGCCGAGGAGGCCCTCGACGCGGTCCAGGCCGCCCAAGGGGCCGGAGTACCGCGGGTCAGCCTGGACGTGATCTACGCGGCCCCGGGCCAGAGCCTCGGAGACTGGCAGGAGGACCTCGAGCGCCTGCTCGACCTGGGCCCGGACCACGTCAGCGCCTACCACCTGGCGTACGAGCCCGGGACCCTGCTGACCAAATGGATGGAGGCCGGGCAACTGGCGCGTCTGGACGAAGAGTTGGAGCTCGAGTTCTTCCGGACCACCCGCAGGCGCCTGGCGGAGGCCGGCTTGCCGGGCTACGAACTGTCCAATTTTGCATCAACGGACCAACAATGTCGCCACAACTGTAGCTACTGGGCCAACGGCTCCTACGTCGGCCTGGGGCCCAGCGCGGTCAGCTACCTGGACGGCACCCGCTTCGGGAACCCGCGCTCCATCGGTGCCTGGCGCCGGGCGGTCGAGGCCGGGGAGCTCGCGGCGAACTGGGAGGAGACCCTCGGGCCCCTGGGGACCCTGGGCGAATCCTGGTGGCTCGGGCTGCGCACCGCCCACGGGGTCGAGCCGGGGGCGGCTCGCCGGCGGGCGGGCCTCGCCGAGGACACGCCGGACGATCCCTGCGCGGGGCTGGCCGAGGAGCTCCTGCGGGGGGACTGGCTGGAGCGCTGTGGACCGCAGTCCGGGCGCGTCCGCATCCCCGAACGGCACCTGCCGGTGGCCGACGAGCTCTCGCGCCGGTTCCTCTCGGTCACGGGCGGCTGAGTCCGTCCCACCGGCGGTCGATCCATCGAAGGGAGGAACTCCAAGCGACAGGGGTTAGGATCCCCGGGCGACTCCCGCGTCGTACCGTCCCGGCCCTTCTATGCCCCCCGAAAATCCCCCGCCCCAAGAACCGCCGCCGAAGAAGCCCAAGCGGCTGCGACGCTCCCGTCGGAAGAAGAAGCAGAAGCAGCCCCGGCGCGGCCTGGCAGCCTTCTTCCTGCGTGGCCTGATCACCCTGGCCCCGGTCCTGTTGACCCTCGTGGTGTTCGGCCTGGCCTACCAGATGGTGGACCGGTACATCACCGGGCCGATCAACACGGCGATCTATTGGTCCCTCGAGCGCAACGCCCTGGGATGGCGGGCCCTGTCGCGGCTCGACATCGACCCGTACGACACGCGCTACTTCGACACGGCCAAGCTGCCGGCCGATCTCCAGGAGGAGGCCTCCCGTGTCGGACAGCGCTACTCCAGCGATTCGTTCCAGACGGCCCTGCGCCTGTACCGCGCGGACCACGACGCGTTCTTCAAGGACCTCGACGAGCTCTGCATCCTGGAGGACCGGCTGCGCAGCGACGTCCAGGTCGTCGTCCACCCCTTGATCGGGGTGCTGCTGTCCCTGCTGCTCGTCCTGTGGCTCGGCTGGTTGGTCGGTGGATTCCTGGGCCGACGCATCGTCAACGGTCTGGATCAAATGATGCACGTGATCCCGGTCGTCAAATCCGTCTACCCCTATAGCAAACAGATCGTCGAGTTCTTCTTCGCCGAGAAGGAGATCGAGTTCGACACCGTCGTCTGCGTGCCCTATCCCCGGCACGGGCTCTGGTCCTTGGGGTTCGTGACCGGCAGCGCCCTCAGCACCCTGCGCGAGGAATCCGGCGAGCGCTTGGCCAGCATCTTCATCCCCTCCTCGCCGATGCCGATGACCGGCTACACGATCTTCGTGCCCTTCGACGACCTGGTCCCGATCCCGATCTCCGTGGACGAGGCCCTGCGCGTCACGATGACCGGGGGCGTGCTCGTCCCGCCCCAGGAAATGGTCGACGATCCGCTGATCGAAGAGTTCGACCCCCCGCCCGAGGACGCCGCCGAAGGCGAAGGGGAGCTCGCCGGATGAAGAAGGAACGCCAACACTTCGCCGACCATCTCCAGGCCCGGATCGACGCGGTGGGACATCCCGCCCTGGTGGGCATCGACCCCCACGCCGACCTCCTGCCCAAGGCCTTCGCGGCCGCCGGGGACCCGCGCCGGTCCCTGATGGAACGGTCCGACGCGTTGACCGCCTTCGGCTGCGCCCTGATCGACGTCGTGGCCGACCGGGTCGCCGCCGTGAAGCCCCAGTCCGCCTTCTTCGAGCTCCTCGGGTCCCCGGGGATCGCCGCCTGGGAGCGGGTCGTCGGCTACGCCCACGACCGCGGCCTGCTCGTGATCGGCGACGTCAAGCGCGGGGACATCGCGAGCACCGCGGCCGCCTATGCGCGGGCCTTCCTGGAGGGGGATCCGGGAACCGACCCGCGCCTCCTGTGCGACGCGATCACGGTCAATCCCTACCTAGGCGACGACGCGATCGAGCCCTTCGTGGAGGTCTGCGCCCGCACCGGCCGGGGCCTGTACGTGTTGGTCCGCACGTCCAACCCCGGCAGCCGCGACCTGCAGCTGC
Organism: Hippocampus kuda; assembly: GCA_901007745.1. NCBI lineage: Eukaryota > Metazoa > Chordata > Actinopteri > Syngnathiformes > Syngnathidae > Hippocampus > Hippocampus kuda. The sequence goes on along the minus strand of CAAKHF010000829.1, from coordinate 268,179 downwards.
ACGGGGACCCGCCCCTGTGCGATCTGGTCGCCGCGAAGGTCGCCGCCTGGGGAGAGCCCCTCCTCGGCCACGGCGGAGTCTCGTCCATCGGGGCGGTGGTCGGGGCGACCCACCCCGCCGAGCTGGCGCGCCTGCGCGCCCTGATGCCGCACACGCCCCTCCTCCTGCCCGGCTACGGAGCCCAGGGCGCCGGCGCGGCGGACGTCCGCGACGCGTTCCTGGGGGACGACCCGCCCTATCGGGGGGCCCTGGTCAACTCGTCCCGGGGCATCGCCTTCGCCTACCGCAATCCGGCCCACGCGGAGAAGGGGTGGCAAGAGGCCGCGAGCGACGCCCTCGACGACATGATCGCCGACCTGCAGGGTGCGCTGAACGGCGCCACCCCCTGACCGGGTCGCCGCACCGGAGTGCGCTCCGCGCCCGACCCCTCGGGGGGCCGCGAGCCTTGGAACCCCACGCCCGGCGGAAAAAGCTCGGGACAGAGCCGCGTCCCCGGCCGGAGGTCGACGCGTACGGGCGCCCATCGCGGACCGCCCCCGGACGCACCCCCCGCTTCTTCGGCACCCACCGGAGCCCACCACCTTGTCCCCCGTCGCCCCGTTCCGCCACATCGACCACCTGCCCGCCGACGTGCTGGGCCTGTCCCCGGTCGCCCGCCAAGCCCTGGCGGGTCGTCCCAAGCCGACGGGCCTCCCGGGGATGCGGATCCCCGCCCGCGTGGCGGACATCCCGCCCCCGCCGGAGCTGCTCGCGCCGGAGGAACGCGCCTCCCTCGCGGCCACCCTGGAGCAGGCCCTCGCGGCCCATACGCCCCACGTGGCGGTGCTGGAATCGGCCCGCGCCCTGGCCACCCCCGGGGCCTGCCTGGTGATCGCCGGACAGCAGCCGGCCTTCCTCGGCGGACCGCTCTACAACGTGTTCAAGGCCCTCCATGCGATCCGGCTGGCGGGGGCCCTGCGCGAAGCCTGGGGCGTGCCGGTCGTCCCGGCCTTCTGGAACCACGCGGACGACCACGACGTCGCCGAGGTCCACCACCTGTGGTTGGTCAACTCGAACCTGGACCTGTTCAAGCTCGGCCTCGCGGGCATGTCCTCGGGCCGCCAACGGTTCGGGGACATCGTGCTCGACGAGGAGCGCCACCGCCTGACTCCGGCGCGCGAGGCCCTGCGCCAAAACCTGTGGCAGGGCGAGAGCGCCGACCGGGCCATCGAGCAGTTCGCACCGCGCGCCGGCGAGACCCTGGCCGGCGGGTTCACGCGGCTCTTGCTGGACCTGTTCGGACACCACGGGCTCCTGGTGGTGGAGCCGGATTGGATCCGCGAACCGATGGGGAGCGCCCTGTCCGAGCTGGTCACCCTCGACCTCCACGGGACCCTGCAGCAGGGCTCGACGGCCCTCGAAGCGGCCGGTCTCGAGCCCGCGATCGATCCCCGGCAGGCGGCCCTCGTCTTCCAACACCGCGAGGGTCGTCGACACGCCCTGCGCCTGCCGGCGGCGAACACCTTCCGCTACGACGACGAAGCGGGCTCACGCACCGCGACGGAGCTGGCGGCCGAGATCGTCCAGGACCGATCCCAGTGGTCGCCCGGCGCGTTGTTGCGGCCCCTGGTCCAGGACCGGGTGTTGCCGGTCGCCGCCTACGTGGGCGGTTGGGGCGAACTCGCGTACCACGCGCAACTGCCGCCCCTGCGCCAGGCGGCCGGACTCCCGGCGACGCCCTTCGTGCCCCGCCTGTCGGCCACGTTGGTGGACCCCGAGACCGACGCGGCCCTGGGCAAACTCGAGCTGACCGCCCGCGACGTGCTCGCGTCGGCGGGGCGGCTCGAAACGCTGCTGGAAGAGGACGAGGAGGCCGCGCCGCCGGTCCTCGCACGGTTGCAGGCGGTCGCGGACCGCGCGGCCGAGGACCTGACCGCCCTGCGGAGCGAGCTCGAATCCCTCGACCGGGGCCTCGCCGCCCAGCTCAAGCGCACCGGCCAGCAGATCCGGACGACGATCGACAAACTGGTGCAGAAGGCCGAGCGGGTCCACAAGAACAGCCAGGGCCGCGGGCGCCGGCACGTGCGGCGCTTGCAGAGTGCCCTCGTTCCCCGGGACCAACCCCAGGAGCGCGTGCGGGGCGCGATCGAGTTCGTCGCGCGCTTCGGACCGGGCTGGCTCGACGAGCTGCTCGCGACGATCGAGCCCCTGCCCACCGAGCACCTGGCCGTCCACCTCGACGATGGGGCCAGCGAGCGCGGCCCCCGGGACGCCTGAGCGACGTCCTGCCGTTTCCGTCCAGGCCCCCGACCGAATCCAACGCCATGGCCCTCGATGCCCTCGTCCTCGCCGCGCACCCCGACGACGCCGAGATCAGCTTGGGGGGGACGATCCTGAAGCTCTTGGCCCAGGGCCAGCGGGTCGGCATCTGCGACGTCACGCGCGGCGAGATGGGCACCCGCGGGACCGACGCGGATCGCGCCCGGGAGGCGGACGCCGCGACCGCCACCCTCGGCCTCAGCGCGCGCTTCAACCTCGGCCTGCCCGACGGACGGGTCCAGGTCACCACCGAGGCCCGCGAGTCCCTGGCGCGGCTGCTGCGGCAGGAACGGCCCCGGCTCCTGTTGGCCCACCACACCGAGGACCTGCACCCCGACCACGCGGCCGCCGGTCGCCTGGCGCGGGAGGCCTGGTACCTGGCCGGCCTGAGGCGCCTGGCGGACGAAGACGACGCCGGTCCGGCCGGCCGTCCGGCCAGGTTATTGCATTTCTCCGGGCACATCCCCTTCGAGCCCACCTTCGTCGTGCCGATCGACGACGTGTGGGAACAGAAGGTCGCGGTGATCCGCTGCTACGCCTCCCAGCTCGCGTCCCAGGAGCCCGGGGACGACGGCAGCCACTTCCTGTTCGGCGCGGACATCCTGTCCCGGGCCGAGACCAAGGCCCGCTACTGGGGCGAGCAGATCGGGTGCCGCTACGGCGAACCCCTGCTGCACCGGGGGCCCGTGGCCCTGGCGGACCCCCTGGCCGGCCTGGGAGAGGTCTGATGGCCGCCCTTCCGGGGGCCTCCTTCGCAGAAGTGGACAACCTGCGGAAAAGGGGTCTCCACCCCGGGGAAAAGCCGGGGGGATCCCCCAGGAAAGGGCCCAGGAAGGCCGTGGAAGCCTGTGGAAAACGCCGCCGGCCCCGGGCGCGGCCGGGGACGCGCCGTCCTGGCCGTTGGGGACAACTTCCGGCCCCCCTACAATGCGCGGTCGGTCCCGGAGCTCGCGCTCCGGTGCAACCGTGCCCCGGACCCGCTCCATGCGTCGGATCGCGCTGATCAATCAGAAGGGTGGCGTCGGCAAGACGACCAGCACCGTCAACCTCGGAGCCGCGTTGGCGGAACGCGGGGCCCGGGTGCTCGTGGTGGACCTGGATCCCCAGGCGAACCTGACCCTGCACCTGGGGGTGGATCCTTCCCGGCTGCGGGCGGAGGAGACCTCCTACGGGGTGCTGGTCGGCGGTGCCCCGGTCGAGCGGGCGATTCGATCGACGAACACGCCGCGCCTGTCCGTGCTGCCCTCGACCATCGACCTGTCCGGGGCCGAGCTCGAGTTGGCCAGCGCGATGGGGCGCGAGACCCTGTTGCGTGACGCGCTCCAGGAGTGGATCGGCGCGGCGACCGGCGACGGTGGACAAGAGCCCGTCGACTACGTGCTCTTCGACTGCCCGCCGAGCCTCGGGCTGTTGGCGATCAACGGGCTGACCGCGGCGGACGAGGTGTTCCTGATCGTGCAGACCGAGTTCTTCGCGCTCCAGGGCCTCTCGAAGCTGGTGGAGGTGGTGCGCCTGGTGCAGAAGCGCATGCACCCGGACCTGCGCATCACCGGCCTCGTGCCCAGCCTGTACGACTCGCGCCTGCGCCTGGCCCGGGAAGTCCTGGCCGAGCTGCGGCGCTACTTCCCCGAGACCGTGTTCCCGGTGTCGATCGGCCAGAACGTCAAGCTGGCCGAGGCCCCCAGCTTCGGCCAGACGATCCTGCAATACGCCACCGAGTCCTCCGGGGCCCGGGACTACCGCGCCCTGGCCCGGGCGGTGATCGAACAGACCGAACGGGCCACGGCCGCCGCGGCTCCGGACGAGGTCGATCCGGACGCGGTGGAGGAACTGCTCGAGGTCACCCTGGAACCCGCCCATTCCCCGCACCGCACCGAGGGCCCGACCGCGGCGCCGTCGGACGGAACCCACCGTCCGGGCGGCACGCCGGTGGCAAAGCCATGAACATCGGAATCCTCTGCCATCCCACCTACGGCGGGTCGGGGGTGGTCGCGAGCGAGCTCGCCCTGTCCCTCGCCGACCGCGGCCATGCGGTGCACGTGTTCTCCCACGCGGTCCCGCCGCGCTTGGCCAGCTCGACCGTGCCGGTGCAGATGCACGTGTCCCAGGGCCTGCCCTATCCCCTGTTCACGTCGACGCCCCACGACCTGGCGATCACCTCGTCGCTGCTGTCGGTGCACCGGCGCGAGGGGCTCGACATCGTGCACGCGCACTATGCCCTGCCCCACGCGGTCTCCGCGATCCTGGCCCGCTCGGCGGCCGAGAACGACAGCCGGCGCCCGGCCCCGCGGGTCGTCACGACCCTGCACGGCACCGACATCACGATCGTCGGGCGCGATCCCTCCTACGCTCCGCTGACCCAGTTCCTGATCGCCTCCAGCGACCGGGCCACGGCGGTCTCGGAGTCCCTGGCCCAGGACACGCGCGAGCACTTCTGCTTCGACAGCGGACCGAACTGCCGCATCGAGGTCATCCCCAACTTCGTCGACCTCGAGCGCTTCCGGCCGGCCCCGGAGGCCGCCGGCGGGGACCGGCCCCTGCGCGCGATCCACGTGTCGAACTTCCGCAAGGTCAAGCGCGTGCCCTGGCTGGTGGAGGCCTTCGCGCGGGCCACCGCGGGCACCGAGGCGACCCTGACCCTGGTGGGGAACGGCCCCGAGCAGGCCCTGGCCCGGGAGACGTCCGAGAGCCTGGGGGTCCGCGACCGGGTCTGCTTCCTCGGGGAGCGGAACGCGCTGCCCGAGTTGCTCGGCGACGCGGACCTGTTCATGCTCGCCAGCTCCGAGGAGTCCTTCGGCCTCTCGGCCCTGGAGGCGATGGCCTGCGGCCTGCCGGTCGTCGCCACCCGCGTCGGCGGGGTGCCCGAGGTCGTCACCCACGGGCAGACCGGGCTGCTGGCCGAGCGCGACGACCCTGCGGGCTACGCGGACGCGGTCGGGACCCTGCTGCGGGACCGCGAACGCCTGCGGGCGATGGGTGCCGCGGCCCGGGCGGACGTGGTCGAACGCTTCGAGAAGAACCACGTCGTGTCGCGCTACGAAGCCCTGTACGAACAGCTCTGCCGCGAGCCCGCCCCCTGTGGCGAAAAGGCCTGACGTGCGGCCCCGGGGCTGACCCTCCCCGCCCGGTGCACGCGCCGCGGGTGCGGACATGCCGACCTATCTCGACCACAACGCGACGACGCCCCTGCGCCCGGCGGCCCGCGCCCTGTGGCTGGCGGTGAGCGACGAGCTCGCCGGCAACCCCTCGAGCCTGCACGGCGGGGGTCGCCGGGCGCGGGCGATCGTCGACGGCGCCCGGGAACAGGTCGCGGCGGCCCTCGGAGTTGCGGAGGACGAGATCCTGTTCACCTCCGGCGGGACCGAGTCGGACAACCTGGCTCTGTTCGGCGTGCTCGGTGCCGCCGATCGCGCTCCGGAGCAGGCCGGACTCGTGATTTCCAACATCGAACACGCAGCGGTGCGCGAGCCCGCCCGCGTGCTGGCGGGGCGGGGGCATCCCCTGACCGAAGTCGACGTGGACGGAGCCGGCTTCCCGGCACCCGAACGCGTGCTGGCAGCCGCCGCGGACCCCGCCTGCGTGCTCGTGTCGTTGCAGGCGGCCAACAACGAGCTGGGCACGGTCTTTCCGTTGGGCGAGATCGGCGCCGGCCTGCGCGCGCGGGGCGCGGGACGTCCCTGGCTCCACACGGACGCGGTACAGGCCCTCGGACGCATCCCGGTGGACCTGGCGGCCTGGGGCGTCGACCTGGCCAGCTTCAGCGCCCACAAGGTCGGTGGACCGGTCGGCGTCGGCGTGCTCGTGCGGCGCAGCGACGTCCCCCTCGCACCCCTGTTCCACGGTGGCGGCCAGGAAGCCGGTTTGCGGCCGGGGACCGAAGACGCGGCCGGGATCGCCGCGGCGGCCTTGGCGATCGAGCTGGCGGTCCAGGAGCAGGCGCGCCTCGCGGAACACACCGCGGCCCTCGGCGCGGAGCTGTGGGCGGCGGTGCGTGCGCAACGTCCGGACGCGCGCCTGTTGGGACCGTCCCTGGAGGACGCGCGTCGACTGCCCAACACGTTGACGGTCCTGTTGCCGGGACTCGACGGACGCGTGCTCGTGACGCGCTTGGACCTGCAGGGGCTCGCCGTCAGCGCGGGCTCCGCGTGCGCGAGCGGATCCCTGGAACCGTCCCATGTATTGCGCGCCATCGGCCTCGACGAGGCCGCCGCGCGCAGCGGGATTCGCCTTTCGTTGGGAGGGAGCACGACGCGGGAGGATTGCAAGCGCGCCGCGGATATCTTGTGCGCAACGCAACCACCGTCGCGCGCAACGTGAGGCATTCACGGGACGTTGCGAACAACTGCCCAAGAGAATGCCGAGAGGACGTTGACGGCCCGTGCAAATCGGAGTCGAATACCAACGTCAGAGGAACGGAGAGCGAGCCGCCCACATGGCCGCCGACACCCCTCCAGCTCCTGTTGCTCCCATGCGTTCGGCCGCGAACGCTGGTCGAGCAAACCGAGCGCTCCGGGGAACGGCCGGCCCCCCTCAAATCGCCCTGCATTCCCTCCTGGCGTCGAGAAGGAGGGCCAACGATTCCATCGCCTCAAACGCCCGTGTGCCCCACAGCACGGAGCGTCCACGGGATCCTAGGCATCGCACTTGGAACGGCTTCGTTCCGATCCGTGGCTACCGTCGTGTCGGGAGCGCTGAGCGCTCCTGGGGGGTCGAAGGTAAGGGCATGCCCGCATCGATGAGCGTTCCCGGTTCCGGCAATCGCGATGAGGATCACCGCGATGCCCAACCCGACAAACGGACTGCCGATTCCGCCCCCGTCGGCGAGCAGGGCTCCGGCCTCCAGGAGCGTGCGTCGAACGAGGACCTGGCGCGGATCTGGACCCGGCTGCGGACGGCGATCCGCGAGCGCCTGAAGCGCGAGCAGTACGAGACCTGGTTCACGCGGACGGTCCTCGTCGGTCTCGAGCAAGACCGCATCGTGCTCGCGGTCCACAACAACTTCACGCGCGACTGGTTGAACAACTACTACCGCGACGTGATCGACCAGAGCGTCGAGGAAGTCCTCTCGCAGCGTCTGCCGCTCGAGTTCCTCGTCGACCCCGAGCGCACGGCGAACCTGGTTCCCCTCGAAACGCCGGCCCGTGCCGACCATCCGGAGAACGCGCCGCCCCCGGCGCGCCCCGGTCCGACGCGCGGACTCAGCCCGGCGCCCGGCACGCACAACGGCCTGCTCATCTCGAGCGACGTCGTTCTGAACCCCAGCTACCGGTTCAACAGCTACGTCGTCGGACCCTGCAACCGCTTCGCCCACGCCGCGTGTGTCGGGGTCTCCGAGAGCCAGGGCAACCTGTACAACCCGCTGTTCCTGCACGGGAACGTCGGGCTCGGCAAGACGCACCTCCTGCAGAGCCTGTGCCACTCCCTGCTCGAGCGCGACCCGGGAACGCGCATCCTGTTCCTGTCCTGCGAGACCTTCGTCAACCACTTCATCGCCGCCCTGGAAGACGGCGACCTGCAGGCCTTCCGTACCAAGTACCGCAACGTCGACGTGTTGGTCGTGGACGACATCCACATCCTGGCCAACAAGGAGCGCACCCAGGAAGAGTTCTTCCACACCTTCAACACGCTCTACAACGCCGGCAAGCAGATCGTGCTGTCGTCGGACAGCCCGCCGATCGACATCCCGACCCTGCAGGACCGCCTGGTTTCGCGCTTCAAGTGGGGCCTGGTCACCGAGATCGAGACGCCCTGCTACGAGACCCGCATGGCGATCCTCAAGCGCAAGAGCCGCGACCGCGGGCGCGAGTTGCCCGAAGAGGTCGCCAGCTTCCTGGCCGAGCGCATCGAATCGAACATCCGCGAGCTCGAAGGGGCCGTGACCAAGGTGTTGGGCTACGCCAGCCTGTCGGGGCGGTCGATCGACCTGTCCCTGTTGCGCGAATGCCTGGGGGACCTCTTCGCGGTCAAGCGCGGAGAGCCATCGATCGAAGACATCATGGGGGTCGTGACCAAGGAGTTCAGCGTCAAGCTGGCCGACCTCCAATCGCGCCGGCGCACGGCCGCCATCGCCTTCCCGCGCCAGGTCGGGATGTACCTCGCGCGCCGCATCACGCGGATGTCCCTCGAGGAGATCGGCGGGTACTTCGGCGGACGCGACCATTCGACGGTCCTGTACGGCGTCCAGAAGATCGAGCGCTTGGCCAAGGAGGAGCCCAAGACCCAGGAGCTCCTCACGCGCCTCCTGCTCGAGCTGCGGGACGACGGCAACTCCGGGCTGTAACTCCGGGCTGTAACTCCGGGCTGTATTCCCGGGCTACGACCCGCCGGCTGGAAGCGGCGGCGGCGGCCCGGACTGACGGTCGCCGGAGGGATCCGGCCGGACCCCGCCCACGGGGTCCTCGCCCCGGCCGACGCCGGCCTCTCTCCCGGCTCCGTTCGGCCCGTTCTTCGGCCTGGATCCCCCACAGCGGTGCACCTTCGGGGCGTGCGTTTCGAGCCCCCTGAACCCCCGCCGGAGATCCCCTGTGGGCACCCCTGGCGGCCCCCCGCGGGTCCCTCCCACATACGGCCCTCTCCCGGGCCCCAGGGCTTCGCTCAGACGGGAAGGAGCTGCCCTGTCAGGGGTCCTCTGTCGGTGCCAACGGGCCCCTCTGTCGCTATCCTAGAGGCCCTGGGACGGGTGGCCCTCGGATCCCCCCAGGCGGCCCTCTTCCCGGGGGTCTTGCGCCCTCCGCTCGCGGGCCCGAATCCACCGTGACCAGCCCCTCCCATCGACCGTCTTCCACACCCTCGGACGTCCTGTTCAAAGACCCCGAAAGCTGTGGAAACCCATGTGGAATGGCGGGGAAGACTCCGTCGCTCTCCCCGGCTCTCCCAAGCCCCGTCGACCGCTCCGCACACCGCTCTGGAAAGCCGTCGACTGCAGGGCTCTTCTCCGCGCTCGTTCCACAGCCCACGGCCCTTCGTCCGCAGGACTCCGACGACACACAACTCCTTTGTCGCGAAGGGCTTCGTGCCTCGTCCGGCCACGTTCTCCCCAATTCGGACAGGCCCTTATTAAGAGTATGATTCTTCTCTCTATAGAAGGGGGAGCGACACCCACGCCCTGCCGGCGTGGAAAGAACACGGCCCAACCCCCTGCTTCGCAACCACAGCGCCGCACCGAACTCCGCCGATGAAAGTCCTCTGTGATCGCGAACGCCTGCGTGAAGGCCTGACCGTCGTCACCTCCGTCATCCCCATCAAGAGCACGCGTCCCGCCGTCGAGAACGTTTGCCTGGTGGCCACGGACGATGCCCTCGAGCTGGTCGGTACCGACCTGGACGTGGCCGTGCGCTTCCGCATCGAAGACGTCAAGGTGGCCGAGCCGGGGACCGCGCTGGTCCCGGCGCGGGTGGCCTCCGACTTCGTGCGGGACCTCTCCGGCGAGACCGCCAACCTGGCCACCAAGGGGGACCACTTCCAGATCGAGAGCGGCTCCGACCGGTGCGAGCTGACCACGATCGATCCCGACGAGTACCCGGTCGTGGCCCGCTTCCCCGACAGCGGGGCCCTGTCGATGCAGGCCGGGACCTTCACGCGCCTGGTGCAACGCACGGCCTTCGCGGCGGCCCGGGAACAGGGGCGCTATGCGATGCACGGCATCCTGACGATGGTCGAGGAGGACTCCCTGAAGATGGTCGCGACCGACGGCCGTCGGCTGGCGATGATCGCTTCTCCGATCGACGCCTCGGGCAAGGGTGCCGGGGACCGGCGCGCGATCGTGCCGACCAAGGGGATGCAGCTCTTCACGCGCGTCCTGTCGGACCCCCTGGAGCTCGTGAAATTGCATTTCGGCGAGAACCAGCTCGGCCTCAAGACCTCCAAGGCCGAGGTCTTCGCGCGCCTGATCGACGGGGAGTTCCCGCGCTACGAGGCGGTCATCCCCGCCTCCACCAGCAACTTGATGGAGGCCGATTCCGATCTGCTCCAGCAGAAGCTGCGCCTGGTGGCCAACGTCACCAGCAACGACACGCGGGCGGTGCGGATGACCTTGGAGAAGGGCCGCACGAACATCCACGGGCGTTCCGCGGCCATGGGCGAGGCCTCGGCCCAGATCGAGTGCCACTTCGACGGCCAGGACAGCGAGATCGCCTTCAACCCCGACTACGTGATCGACGGACTCAAGAATTGCGAGCTGGATACGGTCCGCTTGGAGTTCAACGAGCGTACCAGTCCGGGCAAGTTCACCCTGGGCGAGAACTACGTGTACATCGTGATGCCGATCACGATCGACGCTTGAGCCCCGGCGTTCGCCGTGGCGGGCTCCGGTTCGGGGGGGGATCCCCGGCGGCGCCCGCTCTCCCCGCGGCCTGCCCCCCGCCCCGATTGGATCGCAACAACAGAGTGGACCGCAAACGCGCGCAAGGCCCCAGCCCGATCCGGGATGCCATCCAGGCCTTCCTGCGGGACAGCGGGCTGAACCGCCGTCCCCAGGACCAGTTGGTCTTCCGGACCTGGAGCGAGGTCCTCGGGGAGCGTGCTCCGCGGGCCGTCCCGGTCCGCTTCTCCGGCGGCGAGCTCGTCGTGGAAGTCGACTCCGCGGTCCACCTGCAGGAGCTGCGGAACTTCACCGGAGAGGGGTATCGCCGGCATGTCAACCAAGCCCTGAACAAAGACCTGGTGCGCAAGCTGACGTTCAAGCTGAAGGGCTGAGCCCGGCGCTACGTCCGCCCGAACCGAACACCACCGTGATGAGCGAAGAACCTCCCAAGCAACCCGGATACGGGGCCGACTCGATCACCGTCCTCGAAGGACTCGAGGCCGTGCGCGTCCGCCCCGCGATGTACATCGGGGACACCGACGTACGCGGCTTGCATCACCTCATCTGGGAGGTGGTCGACAACTCGATCGACGAAGCCCTGGCCGGACACGCCTCCCAGGCCCTCGTGACCATCTGCGCCGATGGCTCGGTGCGCGTGGACGACGATGGTCGCGGGATCCCCGTGGACCTGCACCCCACCGAGGGCATCCCGGCGGTCCAGGTCGTGCTGACCCAGCTCCACGCGGGCGGCAAGTTCGACAAGGGCAGCTACAAGGTCTCCGGCGGTCTGCACGGCGTCGGGGTCTCCTGCGTCAACGCCCTGTCGGAATGGCTCGAGGTCCAGGTCCGTCGGAAGGGCAAGCAGTTCCGCATGCGCTTCGAGCGCGGGGAACCGACGACCGAGTTGGAGGAGCTGGGGACCGCCGAGGACACCGGCACGACCGTCACCTTCAAGCCCGACACGGAGATCTTCTCGACCGTCGAGTTCGAGTACGAGACGGTGGCCAAGCGCCTGCGCGAGACCGCGTACCTGATGGGGTCCCGCGGGGTGCGGATCCGGCTGACGGACGACCGCACCGGCAAGAGCGAGGACTTCCACTACCCCGAGGGCCTCAAGGACTTCGTCCGGCACGTCAACAAGAACAAGGACACGCTCCACAGCGATGTCATCTACTTCACGCGGAGCGTGCCCTCCCCGGAAAACGAGGAGCTGGAGTACGTGATCGAGGTCGCGATGCAGTGGACCGACACCTACCAGGAGTCGATCTTCACCTTCGCGAACAACATCAACACCCACGGGGGCGGCACGCACCTGGCCGGCTTCCGTTCCGCGTTGACGCGGACCCTGAACAACTACATCCGCCAGGAGAAGTTGATCAAGGAGACCCAGAACGCCCTCGGCGGGGACGACTTCCGCGAGGGCCTGACCGCCGTGATCTCCCTGGCGGTGCCGGAGCCCCAGTTCGAGGGTCAGACCAAGGACAAGCTCGGGAACCGCGAGGCCCAGGGCCTGGTCGAGTCGGTGCTCAACGACTGCCTCGGCACCTACCTGGAGGAAAACCCCAACCAGGCGAAGGCGGTGGTCCTGAAGGCCATCAGCGCGCAACAGGCCCGGGAGGCGGCGCGCAAGGCCCGGGACCTCGTGCGACGCAAGTCGGCCCTGGCCAGCGGCGCGATGCCCGGGAAGTTGGCGGACTGCCAGAGCCGGGACTTCGAGGAGTCCGAGATCTTCCTGGTCGAGGGTGATTCCGCAGGGGGCTCCGCGAAGGAGGGGCGCAACCGACGCTTCCAGGCGATCCTGCCCCTGAAGGGCAAGATCCTGAACGTCGAGAAGGCGCGCCTCGACAAGATGCTCGGGCACTCCGAGATCCAGACGATCATCTCGGCCCTCGGCTGCGGCATCGCGGAGGAATTCGACCTCGCGAAGCTGCGCTACGGCAAGACGATCATCATGACGGACGCGGACGTGGACGGTTCCCACATCCGCACCCTGCTTCTGACGTTCTTCTTCCGGCACATGCGCCCGCTGATCGAGTACGGGCGACTGTTCATCGCGCAGCCCCCGCTCTACAAGGTCAAGGTCGGCAAGGAAGAGTCCTACCTGTCCTCCGATGCGGAGCTCCGTCAGATCCTGGTGGAGAACGGCCTGGGGTCGGTGATCGTGCGGGAAGGCGAAGCCGTGGCCGGCCGCGCCCCGCGGGAATGGCGCGACGAAGAGCTGCGCGTGTTGGCCGACGACCTGCGTCGACTCGAGGACGTGTCCGAAAAGCTCTTGGCGGTCTGGACGCGCGTCGATCCCGCCCAGATCCTGCACTCCTGGGCGGGCGGCGAGCTTCCCGAGCAATGGGCCCGGGTCGGAGACACCGACCACTTCTTCGACTCCGGTCAGGAGCTGCGCAACTTCCTCGATTTGCAGAAGGGCCTCCAGGTCGGGGACGACGGGGAGCTGAAGATCCACACCGGACCGGACAGCGAGGTCTCCGCCGAGGAGGCCCACGTGATGACCGCTCCGCTGTTGCACCGCAGCGAAATGCTGGAGGTCCTGACCGCCCTCGAGGGCAAGGGCCTCTCCTTCCGCGGCGGGGGCAACTGGGAAGTCCAGGCTGGCAAGAACGCCAAGATCGTCGAGGGCATCCTGTCCCTCGCCCGCGAGGTTCGCCTGGGAGCCCAGTCCGAGGTGGACGTGCAGCGCTACAAGGGTCTGGGTGAGATGAACCCCGACCAACTCTGGGAATCCACGATGGACCCCGACCTGCGGCGCCTCTATCAGGTGAAGCTGGACGACGAGTTCCGCGCGGACGAGATCTTCACGATCCTGATGAGCACCGGGGTCGATGCACGCCGCGAATACATCGAGCGCCACGCCCTCGAGGCCACGAACCTGGACGTCTAGGACCGCGTTCGTCGTCGGACCCGAGGCGGCGCGATGAGCGCGGCGTCGGGGCCGCAGCGCGACGGGGACGAGAAGCGTCTGCCGGGCCGTCCACGGGACGAGTCCCGGACGCAGGCCATTCTCGAGGCCGCGTACCGGTTGCTGCTGCGGGAAGGGCTGGAGGGGATCACCACCCAGGCCCTGGCCCGGGCCGCGGGGGTCTCCACGGCGACCCTGTACCGCCGGTGGCCCACGAAGGAGGCCATCGTGATGGATGGCTACCTGCATGCGGTCGAGGCCCGGATCCGGCCCCTCCCGCCGGCGAAGACGGCCCTGGGGACCCTACGGGAAGAGGTCCGCAGCGCGGCGGACGCCCTCGCGGGGCCCGAGGGGACGGCCCTGGCCTCCCTGTTGGCCGGCGCCCAGCAGTCCCCGGAGGTCCGCGAGACCTTCCTCGAGCGCTTCCTGAAGCCCCGCCGCACCCAGGTCCGCAGGGTCCTGGAGCGCGCCGTCCGTGAGGGGGAGCTGCGCCCGGACCTGGACCTGGAGGTGCTGCTGGACGCGATCTACGGACCGCTCTACTTCCGCCTGCTGGTCGCCCATGCGGCCCCGACCCGGGAGTCCCTGGAACGGAACCTGGACCTGGTCCTCGACGGGGCCCGTCCGTGCGGTCGGGGTTGAGCGCTCCGGTTGGCGGTGGCGCTACTCGCCGTCGTCCAACTCGAGCTTCACGGCCTCGTCGCCCGCATCGAAGATGTTGGCCCAGGAGTCTTCCTCCTCGGACATCAGCGGGATGCCCTCGCCCTGTTGGACCTGGGGCTTCGACCCGGGCATCGCCGGAGCCGGGAGGTTGTCGTGCAACCACTGCTGGTTGGTCAACACCGTGCCGACCACCGGGATGATCTTCTCGGTCTCGGGGTTCTTGAGGGCATCCAGCACCTCACCCGAGACCAGTCCGGGCATCGCGACCGTCAGGATCTTCCCGTAGCGGTCCAGGGGCACCAGGGAGTAGTGCCGCAGGAAGTTGGGGTCGACCCCGTCGTGGACGCCCTTGCTCGGCGGATAGATCGCGACCGTCAGGAAGGGCAGTTGGAAGACCTCGGAGACGACCCGCGAGAGCTCCCAGTCGGCGATGAACCCCTCGTTGACCAACAGGGCCGGCAACAGGGCCCCGGTCGTCTGGCACTGGTGCAGAACGTGGTTCAGGACGTCACGCTCGATCAGGTTCCGCTCGACGAGGGCCTCGGCGAACCGTCCGAAATCCAGCTTCTGCGACGTCTTCAAGGGGGAAGGCTCCGGGGAGAGCGCGGGACCGCTCGTCCCGCTGCGGATCCCCTATCGGATGCCCGGGCCGGAGGACTGCACTACTTTCTCGATCCCAGAACCGAGAATCCGCCCGGGCCCCTCCCCCTGCCCTCAATCCGTCCCGTTCGTGGTGCCCACCGGGTCCTGCCCGTCACCGGCCGCGGGCGGCGGCTCCGGGGCTCCCTCGCCGGGGACGGTCCGCTCCGGGATCGGCGGGGGATCCGGGGCCGTGTCGCCGGGGGGCGCGGGGTCGGCCGGCGGGGCCGGGGTCTGGACCGGCGTCCGGGGCTGCCGCAGGCCCGCGGGGGGCTCGGGGGCGAAGGGGTTGCTGGCCCGGGCGGCCCGCTCGGCGTCCCGCATCTCGTACTGGATGTTGCGCAGCTCGCGGTCGATCCCGGTCTCCCGCTTCAGGTCGTCCAGGCCGCGGCGGAACTGGCGGACCATGTGCACGACCCGGGCGGCCACCTCGGGCAGGCGCCCGCCGAAGATCAGGATCGAGAGGATCGCGACGACGATGACCTCGCCGACGCTCAGGTTGCCGATCAATGCGATCACGCCCCCAGTCTACCAGCCCGCGGCCGGCCCAGGCTCAGAAGCCGATCGTGCCGATCCGCGAGGGGCTGTAGCCGAAGCGCGGTCGGAAGCTGACCCCCACCGAGGTGCCTTCGCCCTCACGGACCTCGAACTCCAGCTCGAAGACCAGGTCGGTGCCGTACCGCCGCAGCACGAGCCCGGTGTTCAGCCCGTCGTCCCGGAGCAGCGAGTACACCTGACGGGCCTCGAACTCCCACTTCTCGGTCCAGCGATAGCGGCCGGACAGGACCGCGGCCTCGAACAGACGCTTCCCGGCCGTGTCGAGACCCGTGCGGTGTCCGAGCTCGAGGGCCAGGGCCTCGCTGGCGCGAATCCCGACAGCGGTCAGGGCGTAGGGCGTCGAGCCGTCCTCGAAGTCGTAGCGCGCGTCGTGCCAGAGCTGGACCGGAGACCCGAGGGGCTCGGCGTTGAGGCGCGCGAACACCGACAGGGGTTGCCAGCCCGCCGTCAGGCCCGCTGGCACGTCGCGCTGGTGGCGGGCGCGCACCTCGAAGTCGAACAGGCTCGAGCCCGCCTCGACCCCCAGCCGGCCGCGCAGGCCGAAGTCCACCCGGTCGCCCCCGATCGGGTTCTCGACCGTGTCGAAGGGCACCGGCACGCCCGTGCTCTCCTCGAGGACCGCGTTCGCGTACTCGATGAACGGCGCGAGTTGGTGCAGGCTGCCGTTCGAGTTCAGGCGCCAGAACTGGGCCGCCAGGCGGATCCCGGCCCGGGCCAACAGGCGCGTGGGCGAAGACTCGGGGTTGGCGCCCTCGTCCCAGGCGGTGAAGCGTCCGTCGACGAAGGGCGTCGCCCGCAATCCCGGGATCCCGAGGCCCAGGGGCACCTCGAGGCGTTGGCGCGTGTCCAGCCGCAGGACGTCGCGGTCCCCGAAGCCATCGGCGAACTCGTTGAACCCGTCCAGGGGCGGGGTGTCCGCGAAGGGGCTCTGCACGCCGGAGCGTCCCGCGCGCCGACGCAGGTAGGCCGCGTCCAGGTCCCCGTCCCACAGGACGTCCGTGTCCCCCAGCCCCAGGACCGGACGCCGGCCGAAGGCGGCGCCCATGGAGGGCAGCTCCTCGATCGTCGAGCGGAACACGTCCAGGCGGGTCTTGGCCGTGGCCTGGTAGTAAGTCTCGCCCTTGGCCTTGCGCCACTGGACGTAGGACTCGTCGCGCTCGTAGTTCTCGAACTCGTTCTCCCAGAACTCCGACTGGACGGCCGCATCGCTCTGGTAGGACGCCTCGACGTCGAGCCATTCCTCGGGGTCGATCTCGAAGCGGCTGTGCGCGCGGAACCACAGGCGCGGGTTGTTGCGGCCCCGTTCGGGGACGCGGATGTAGCCCTCGTCCTCGGCCCGGTCGGACACGATGCCGAACAGGGTCTCGAGCTCGTACTTCTCGACCGCCTCGATGTCGACGCCCAGGTCGAACAGGGCCCCACGCCCCGACAGGTAGGAGGCGTCGGCGCTGAAGCTGGCGTCGTAGGGGTCGTCCTTGTCGCCGCCCAGGGCGTCGTGGACCTTGTCTCCGATGCCCTTGGGCAGGGGACGGCGGAAGCCCAGGGTCAGGAGGGTGCCGAAGCGGGCCGAGTTCGCGAAGCGCGCCGTCGGCCACAGGGGCTTGTAGTCCTCGTCGGTCCCGAAGGCGATGGGCGGGAGGGGCAGGCTCCAGCCGCCCTCCTTGAAGCGGATGCGGTTCTCGCGCAGGTAGACCTTGAAGGTCTCGTCGTCGGGGCCCGAGCTGGGCACGATCCGCAGGTCTCCGGTCTCGACGACCAGGTTGGGCTTCGCGAAGGGGCTCGTGGTGACGGCGGCGCCGTTGGCCTGCAACATCCCGTCACCGGATTGGCGCACCCACTCCGCGCGGACGACGAGCTTCTCGAAGTCCTCCCCGACGTCCTCGCCGTACAGGTTGAGCTGGGCCCGCTTCAACCAGGCGTTGGCGTCCGCGCAGTCCACGTAGATGGCCTCGGCGTGGGCGACGAGCTGGTCCCCGCGCAGGACCTCGATCGGACCTTCGAAGTAGGCCTCCTTCAGCACCCCGTCCAGGTTGCGCCCCTTGAGGACGTCCAACAGCCGGGCGATGGGCACGCCCTGGTTGGGGACCGGGGGCGCGAGGGAGCGCTGGCGTAGCTCGGCGTCCGGTGAACGCGCCTCGTTGACCCGCGTCGGCAAGTCCTGCCACCCGACCTTGTCGAACCAGAACAGGGCGACCGTGCCACGCAGCAGGCCGTTCATGTACCGCGACTCGAAGTAGGGTTGGTCGATGGCGAAGACGAAGGAGTCGTTCTCGTGGTCCTCGTAGCTGTAGGCCGCCGAGTAGGTCAGCTCCCAGTCGGGGATCCCCGGCTCGGTCTCGCGGGTCGGAACCATGCGGCCCGGTCCGCTCCGCCGAATCAACTGGACCTCGGGGTCGACCTCGATCCACTGTGCCTCGGTGATCATCGCGGGGGTGACCACCCGGGCGGGGCGCCCGTCGGGGAAGCCCTCGAGCCGGATCGTCCCGGCGATCGAGCTGCCGGTGATGCGGTAGGCCGACGCCTCGGCCACGACCTGTTCCCCCAGGGCCCGGTCCCGCAGCCCGAGGGTGATCCGGATGTCCCCGTCGGCCCGCAGGCGCTCGAGTCGGGGCCCGGTGTCCTCGGTCCCGACGCCGCCTTCGATCTCGATCACGCGCGCGCCCATGCTCCAGGGGGCCCCGGCGGCGGTCATCGTGTCGAGCCGTACCGCATCCTCGAGGCGCAGGACCTCGTCGGTCGCGAAGAGCCGCTTGGCCTGGGCCCGGAAGCGCGAGATGGAGACGCGCTCGGGTCCCTCTTCGCCGACGGTGATGACCGGGTCGATGGCGTCGACGCGCTCGCCCCCGAGGAACTCGATGGAGGCCGCGTCCAACACGTAGGGCGTCTCTTGACCGGGCAGGGATCCCTCCAGGTGCACCTCGCCCCCCGGCTCGGGCAGGAGCTCACCGCTCAGGGTCTGGTCGATGCGCAGGTGCTCGCCCCGCCCCAGGAGGTGGACCGGCTCCGCCCCGCGCACCGTGAACAGGTCGAACTCCACCTGCCCACGGGCTTCGGCCAAGACCGTGAAGCGCGCCTCGTGGGGGTCCTCGCCCTCCTCGAGGGGGGTCAGGGACTCCTCCCGGGTCAGGTCCAGGGTCGCGCAGGTCAGTTCCACCTGGGAGTCCCGCAGGGCGAGGTTGCCGGCGATGTTCCCGGTCGCGTTCAGGACCGTGCGCGCCTCGAGGGGCACCAGCTCCTCGGGGTCTCCGGGGGGCCCCGGAATCCAGCGTTCGCGCCGGGCCCCGACCAGGTGGTCGCAGCGGATCGTGCTGGACTCCTCGCCGAACCCGACGCGTCCGTCGACGGATCCACGGGCGTCCAGGTCGAAGGTGCGCACCTCGCTGCCGTCTTCGAGGACCTCGGTGGCCTGCTCGGCGTCCAGCTCGTCGCAGCGGACCTCGTAATCCTGGGCCGGGAGCCGCGGGCCTCCGACCCGCGCGAAGCGCGTGACCACCGACCCGCGGGCCTCCGTACGCCGGCCGTCCCGCAGGATGGTCTCGGCCTGGGCGAACCCGTCGCTGCCCTCGAAGGTGGCCGGGGTCGCCGCGGAGCCGTACAGCTCGGTGCGTTCCCACCCGGTGATGACCAGGGACGTTCCCCGGCCGACCCCCGCCGCCCCACGGACCAGGACGCCGCCCTCGGCGCGCAGGTCGCCCTGCAGGGGGTCGAAGAAGGTCACGCGGCCCGCCTCGGCCCGGAAGACCTCGTCGAGCCTCTCGGGGTTCTCGTCCAGGTCCTCGGGCTCGATCGACAGGGTGACGTCGCCGGCCTCGTCCACCTGCCAGGCCTCCCCGGTCCGCCGCGCGCGCAGGCGGTTCCCGGACACCAGGGTCAGCAGGCTGCCCTCCGCGGTGGTGCTGGACAGCTTGGCGCCACCGATCGTGGTCGCCTCCAGCACGTCGATGCCGGCGGGGTCTTGGAACAGCGCGGCAGACAGGGCCTGGGCCTCCAGGGTGCCCTCGGGGGCCTCGAGGAGCACGCCGCCGTCGGCGTTCAGCTCCGAGCGGTCGTTCTCCGCGTTCACCGTCCCCGAGACGCTGCCCCCCGCCCGCAGGGTCGTGTGCGCCAGGGCCTCCTCGCCGGGTCCGGTCAGCTCGATCAGCGCGGGCCCCTCCATGTCGAAGCTGCGCACGTCCCCGGAACGTCCGGTCAGGGGGCCGACCCCGGAGATGCGCACGAACCCGCCGGCTTCGACGTCGGTCGACTCGAGGCCCTGCAGCTCCTCCAGTTGAAAGCGCAGGGACGGGTCGTCGACCAGTCGCCAGGCCCGCAGCTCGCCGCTGGCGTCGAAATCGAGCAGAGCCCGCTCCCCGCGGGCTTCGGTGTCGCCCGAGATCCAGACGACGTCGCCTTCGGCTTCGAAGCGGGTCAGTTGGAAGTCGCCCTCGACCCCTTCCCGTTCCCGTCCGCGCGCGCGGATCGTCCGCGCGGTCAGGAGCGAGGGCTGTGCACCCCGCAGGCGCAACGTGGCGCCCCCCTGGGCCTCGATCTGCACGATGTCCCCGGCCTCGGGGTCGAGGTCCGGGCGCTGCACGATCGACAGGGTGCCGTCGGACTGCAGGACGACCTGCTCGTCGGTCGCGCGCAGGAACTCGACCTCCGCGTCCCGGGCGAAGGAGAAGGAGCCTGCGTCCAGCCCGACGGTCAGGTCCTGTCCCCGGGACTTCAGCTCGGCCGAGTCGACCTGGATCGTCCCGGGGGCGAACAGCGTGCGCGCGAGGCCGTCCCGGGCGTCGAGGGTGGCCGAGGCCGCGTCGAAGGTCAGGGGCACGAAGGGGGTGCCGGACAACACCCGCACGTCGACGCCCTCGAGCTCGGCCCGCCGCACCCAGTCCGGCTCGATGCCCATCATCGCGTCGTCCTCGGCTTCGGTGAGCTTGCGCGAGAACACGATCTCGCGCGCGTCGATCCGGGCCTGGGGGTCGTCCGGTGCGCCGACCTCGAAGAGGTCCGCGGTCGCGTCGATCAACACGTCCTGCAGGGTGCGCTCCTGCTCGGGCCCGCCGATGGCGAGGGCGTCGGTGCGGCTGTCGAGGCTCTTCACGTACAGGACCAGGGAGCGCACCGTCTCGCCGGGGGTGCCGTCGAACAGGCGGCCCTCGAAGGGTCCGTTGATCGACAGTCCCGCCAGGGATTGGGGGTCGGTCGGGCCGGGGTCGGCCCCCGCACCCCCGTCGGTGCCCCCGGTCGATTCCGGCGGATCGTCGGTCCCCTCCCCGGGGCCGGTGCCCGATTCCGGGGCCCCGTTCGGCTCGTCCCCGGGGGCCGGGTCCGGGTCACCGCCCTCGAAGTAGCGCAAGAGACCCAGGGCCGCGCCGAAGAGCAGCAGGAAGAGCAGCAGCTTCTTCACGCACGCACCGGGTCGATCGACTCGGGGTTCACTCTGCGCTCCGGGAGTAGCTCTGGACCAGGGCGTCCCACTCGTCCCGCGCCCGCAGCAGGCGCTCCGCCATCTCGCGGACGGCTCCGCGCCCCCCGCTGGATTCGGTAACCAGGTCGGCCTGGGCGCGCACCTCGGGCCGCGCGCTGGCCGGTGCGACGAACAGGCCCGCGTGCAGGCGCATGCGCAGGTCCGGCAGGTCGTCGCCCATCGCGAGGGTCTCGTCCGCGGTCACGCCATGGGCCGCCTGCACCTTGCGGAGCACGTTGTCCTTCGGCCCTGCCCGCACGTACAGCTCGCGCACCCCGAGCTCGTCCGCGCGTTTCTGGGTCGCGGCGCAGCCACGCCCGGTGATCCACACGACCGACAGGCCCGCCCGCCGGAGCCAGACCAGGGCCGCTCCGTCGGTCACGTCGAAGGCCTGGAGCTCGACCACCCCGGCCTGGCCCGAGGGCCCCGGTCCGAGATCCCCGTGGATGACGCGTCCGTCGGTCAAGACCCCGTCCACGTCGAGCGCGATCAGGCGCACGCGCTGCAGGCGGGGGTCGAGCTCGTCGGTCGTCCTGGTCATCTTCGGTGGTGTGCGCTCGCCCTGCGGGGCTGGCCTAGAGGCGCGTCGGGAGGAGGTCCTGCACGTCCAACAGCCCGACGGGCACGCCGCGGTCGTCGACGACCGGGATCTGGTCGATGCGGTGGTCGCGCAGCACGCGCTCGGCCTCGCCCACCAGGGCCCCGGGCCCGATCGTCTTCGGGTCGGCGACGGCCAGGTCTCCGACGGGCCGTTCGGGGGCCGCGGCCCCGGACGCGAACAGGCGCCGCAGGTCCCCGTCGGTGAAGATGCCCGCCAACTTCCCGTTTCCGTGCACCACGATCGCCGCGCCGGCGCGGGTCCGGGTCATCTCGTCGATCACATCCCCGAGGGGTGTCGCGCCCGGCACCAGGGGCAGCTCGTCGCCGGTGCGCATGACGTCCTTGACCTGCAGGAGTTGGCGACCGAGGGAGCCGGCCGGATGGAAGCGCGCGAAGTCCTCCCGTTGGAAGCCGCGGGCCCGCAGGACGACCATCGCCAGGGCATCCCCGAGGGCCAGCATGGCCGAGGTCGAGGCGGTGGGCGCGAGCCCCAGGGGGCAGGCCTCGTCCAGGCGCCCGATGTCGAGCACGTCGTCCGCCTTGCGGCCCAGGGTCGACGCCGGGGCCCCGGTCAGGGCGATCACGCTCGCCCCGATCCGCTTGACGTGGGGGAGCAGCTGCAGGACCTCGGCCGTCTCCCCGGAGTTGGACAGGACCAGGACGACGTCTTCCCGCCGGATGCGGCCCAGGTCCCCGTGCATGGCCTCGGTGGGGTGCAGGGCGATCGACGGGGTGCCGGTGGAGGCCAGGGTCGCGGACAGCTTCGCGCCCACCAGCCCGGCCTTGCCCATCCCGGTCACGATCACCTGGCCCGTGCAGGCGAGGACCCGCTCGGTGGCCCCCAGGAAGGCGGGGCCCAGGGTGTCCTCCAGCCGGGCGATCGCACGGGCCTCGACCCGGATCACCTCGCGCGCGTGCTCGAGCCGCGCACGTGCCCCCGCTCCGGTCGATTGGGCTCCGGTGGACTCGTCGCCGGCGGACTCGCCGGCCGTGGTCGGATCCATGCTGCTCTCGGGGGTCGTCTCGAGATTCATCGGGGGCCTGGCGTCGGGCTGCCGCGGCGGGGTCGGGGCGCCCCCAACGCACCGGATTCTAGGTGGGGGCGGGGGCCCCTTCCACCACGGGGTGCCGACACCCCCCGCGTCGCGGTGGGAACCGGACGCGAGGATTGCTAGAACGTGTCGTTCGGCGCACGTCCCCGGGACGGGCGCCCGTCGTTTCGGGAGTCCAGCACCATCGTTTTCGCCGCCTATCCGCCCGCCTTCCAGTCTCTGACGCGCGACATCTCGGTCCCCGAGACCGTCGCCGTGCTGGTGATCCTGATCCTCTCCCTGGCCGTCCACGAGGTCGGGCACGCCTGGGTCGCGTGGAAACGGGGCGACCCGACCGCCAAGGACCTGGGGCGCATCACCCTGGACCCCCTGCCCCACATCGACCTGTGGTGGACGATCATCGTCCCGGCGGTGCTGTGGTACGGCTCGGGGGGGCGCTTCATCTTCGGGGGCGCCAAGCCGGTTCCGGTCCAGTTCCAGAACCTGAAGAGCCCCTACCGGGACATGGCCCTGGTGGCCATCGCGGGCCCCTTCGCGAACTTCCTGATCGCGATCTTTCTGGCCCTGATCCTGAAGATCGTCTCGACCGAGCTGGGCTATTGGCACTCCTCCCACATCGGGTATTCGATCCTCCAACGCGGGGTCGAGCTGAACCTGATCCTGGCGATCTTCAACCTGCTGCCGATCCCGCCCCTGGACGGCTCGCGCATCCTGACCTGGCTCCTGCCGGAGAGCATGCGCGTGCCCTACATGCGGCTCGAGTCGATCGGCCTGATCCTGATCATGTTCTTCCTGTGGGGCATGCCCGACGTCAGCGGGCCCCTGATCGGCGAGTCGATGAGCACCATGCTCGGCTGGGTCCAGGCGATCGTGACCCTGGGGGGTGCCTGGTGACCGAGAACGGCACGGCGACCGAGGGCGCGGCGACCCAGGACTTCACGGTCCGCCTCCAGCGGGTCTTCCAGGGCCCGATGGACCTGCTCCTGCACCTGGTGCGCGAGCAGGAGGTCGAGATCCACGAGATCGAGATCAACCGCATCCTGGACGGCTACCTGGGCTACCTCACGGAATTGCAGCAGCTCGACATCGAGCTGGCGGGGGACTTCCTGGTGATGGCCGCCACGTTGATGGCGATCAAGAGCCGCTCGCTACTGCCCGGGGAGGAGGTCGATCTCGAGGACGAGCTCGACCCGAAGGACGAGCTGATCCAGCGCCTGATCGAATACCGGCGCTTCCGCGAGGCCTCCGAGGAGCTCGAGCGCGGGTTCCACGAGCGCCAAGCCATGGCTCCCCGGGGCTACCGCGGCGAGGTGGCCACCCCGACCGAGGAGCGCGAGTACGACCTGGGGGAGCTGACGGTCTGGGACCTGTTCGCGACCTTCTCGCGGCTGATGCGCGAGACCCTGGCGAACCGCCCCCACGAGATCTCCGGGGACCCCCGGCCCCTGCGCTTCTACGTCGAGGAATTCGTCGAGCGCTTGCGCACCGGGGGCTCGGTCTCCCTGCGCGGCCTGGTGCGCTCGTTCGGCCAGGACGTCCCCCCGCGCGAGGCCCTGATCGGCTCCTTCTGCGCCCTGTTGGAGCTCGTGAAGATGGAGCTGATCGAGGTGCAGCAGGACTCGCCCCGGGACGACATCCAGATCGCGGTGGCCCCCGAGCACGCCGACGACCTGACCGAGGTGGTCCGCGAGAGCCGCCTGGACGGGGAGATCGTGCCGGAGGAGGCCGGGGCGGAGGCTCCCGGGGATTCCGGCGGGGAAACCCCCCCGGAGGGGCCGGAGTCGGGGTCGAATGGGGTCGTAAGGGCCACGCAAGACCAGGCCCCCCCGGCGGCGCCGCCAGAGGAAGACGGCGTTCCCGGTTCTGGGAACCCCCCGGCCGCGGATCCTTCCTGAGTCGATTCTGCACCGAATCGAATCCCTGGACAGCCGAGGTCCGATTCCGGGGTCTAGCGCGTACCCCGATCCGGACAGGCACCCGACCTGGAAAGCCCAGGCGACCCCGTGCATCCTGTCCGCTCTTCCCGACTGAATTCTCCCACCCCAAGCATCCGACAACCGCCCGAAGAGTAGCGACGATGAACGAAGCCGCCGAAGTCACCGACAGCCAGTGGGACACCGCGGTCCTGCAAAGCGACGCCCCGGTCCTGGTGGATTTCTGGGCCGAGTGGTGTGCCCCCTGCCGCGCGATGGGTCCCTACGTGGACAAGTTGGCCGAGGAGTACACCGGCAAGCTGAAGGTCGTGAAGATGAACACCCAGGACAACCCCGAGGTCCCCGCCAAGTACGGCATCACCGCGATCCCGACCTTCCTGTTGATCAAGGACGGGGAAGTGGTCAAGCAGATGGTCGGCAGCCAGGCCTACGACGAGCTGAAGAAGGTCGTCGAAGAGCACGTCTAGCCCCCGGCGGGAGCCTCCCCCCGGGGAGACTCCGCGCTGGGACTCCCCATTGGCCCCCCGAGGGGGAGCCGATCTTCGAGTCCGGCGTCCCCGCGCCCTCCCTCCCCCTGCGGGGAACCTGAGGCCACGGGGACGCCGGGTCTCGTTCCCAAGGGTCCCCGCTTCCCATGCGCACCGTCTTTCTCGGTTCTCCGCCCTTCGCGACGCCGGTCCTGGCGCGCCTCCTCGCGAGTCCCGTCGCCCCCGGCCTCGTCGTCACGCCGCCGCCCCGTCCCCGGGGCCGTGGCCGCCGGGTCGAGCCCAGCCCCGTCACGGTGTTGGCCGAACAGGCCGGGGTCGAGGTCTGGGAGCCCGCCACGGTCAAGGACGCCGCGTTCCTCGAGCGTCTCGCGGCCTGGGGCGCGGACTGCTTCCTGGTGGTCTCCTACGGGGAGCTGCTCCGCCAGGAGTTCCTGGACCTGCCGCGCCTCCGCTGCCTGAACGTCCACCCCTCCCTGCTGCCCCGCTGGCGCGGGGCGACGCCGATTCCGGCGGCCCTGCGCGCCGGCGACACCGTGACCGGCACGACGATCCAGGAGGTGGTCCTGGCCCTGGATGCCGGCGACGTGTTGGTGCAGAAGGAGCTGGCGATCGAGCCCCACGAGACCGCCGGTGAGCTCGCCGCCCGCCTGGCCGAGCTGTCCGGGGAAGCGGCCGTCGAGGCCCTCCAGGCGGTGGCGGACGGCAGCGCGGTCTTCACCCCCCAGGACCCCGACCGGGTCACCCTGTGCCGCAAGCTCGACAAGCAGGACGGGGTCATCGACTGGGGCCGCCCGGCCCCGGAGCTGGAACGCCACGTGCACGCCCTCAACCCCTGGCCCTTGGCCCGCACGGGCCTGCCGGCCGAGGACGGGAAGCCCCCGCGGCAGCTGAACGTCTTGCGCGCCCGGGCCCTCGAACAGGACCCCGGGGACGCGCCGCCGGGCACCCTGCTGGAGGCGGACAAGCGCCTGGTGGTGGCCACCGGCGCAGGGGCCCTGGGGTTGGACGAGGTGCAGGTCCAGGGCAAGAAGGCCCTGCCGGCCGAAGCCTTCCTGCGGGGTGCGCGCCTGGCCCCCGGGCAAGTCCTCGCCTGAGGGCCCCGGCCGCGGTCAGTCCCCGGGCTCCGCGCCCGCCGCCCGTTCGCGTTCCTCGAGGACCCCCCGGACGTAGGCCCGCAGGCTGCCCTTGGCCGCTCCGAGGTTCACGGACCAGATCGCGCGCAGGCGCTCGGCGCTCCACAGGGGGCCGGACACGACGGTCCGCAGGGGTCCGTAGAAGGCCGCCAATTCCGGGCTCTCGATGCGGTTCTCGCCGCTGGCGAGGCTGGGCATGAAGCCCGCGGGCGCGGCCCGCCGGAAGTGCCCGATGCGCACGTTTTCCGGGTCCTCGACAGGCAGCCGGGCGAGCAGCGGATCCGCCAGGGCCAGGGGGTCGAGGATGTGCAGGCGCGGGTCGGCGTAGTACCCGTAGAAGCCGACCGCTTCCATCGCCACGAAGCGACTGTTCGGCACGGCCGGATCGAGACGCGCGTTGGCCTTGCGCACCGCCAGGGCTCCCCCGGTCGCGGCGGGACCCTCGGGGTGGCCGCTGCGGAAGACCCCGGTGTACGGGGCGTAGTTGTTGCGCTCGTCCCCGATGCCGTTTCCGAGGGCGATCTGCTCGGGGGCGCCGAACCAGAGCCGCACCGGAGAGGACGGCAGGACCGCGGCGACGGTCAGGAACAGGGCCGCGATCAGGCCGGTCTCGGGCCCCCGCAGGGAGCTGCGCGCGATCGCGATCCAGGCCAGGGTGAGGGTCGGGGTCAGGAAGCGGCCCACCATGAAGTCCCCGCCGACCCAGACCACGTAGGCCAGGTGCAGGAACAGGGCCACCGCCAGGGTCCACAGCTTGCGCGTGCGCAGGGCCAACACCACGCCGAGCACCAGGGCCAACACCGTCGGCAGGTCGACCCGCGCGGTCGTCACCAGGAACCGCACGCCCTGCCGCAGGTGCCACTCGCGCGACAGGCCGGTTTCGAGCTTGGCGTAGGCCGTGTTGGGGAAGGGGAACCCGAAGTAGAACAGCGAGAACAGCTCCCACAGCAGGAGGGGCGCGAGGCCCAGGCCCAGGCGTCCGAGGGTGCGGACCGCGCCGACCTCCCGCAGGGCACCCCACGCGTCGAAGGCCAGGGCCGGCGCGACCAGGAGCACCGCGTCCAGCCGGTTCAGGGCCACCAGGCCCGCGAACAGCGCGGTCCACAGGAGGCGCCGGGCGGCCTCGCTCTCGCGCAGGTGGACCCCGTAGGCCGCCGCGACCAACAGGTGGGTCAGGGGGTTCTCGAGCCCGGAGCTGGAGTACTCGACGAAGGCCTTCGACGTGCCCGCGGCGACCAACACGATCAAGAGGCCCCACCCGCTGGAGCCGGCGGCGCGGCCGTGCACCCCGCACAGGATCGCCAGGAACCCGGCCGTCCCCAGGGCTCCGACCGTGTGCAGCACGACGGTCGGATCGGGCACCAGGGCATAGCCCCCCGACAGCGCGAACATCCACAGGGGATGGGTGAAGACCTGCACCCGCTCGCCCGGATTCCAGCCCAGCCCCCGTCCGTCGACGAAGTGGTCCACCGTCCGCAACGTGATGAACGCGTCGTCGCACAACCAGGCCGACCGCAGGACCTGGAGCCCGAAGAACAGGACCACGAGAAGCAGGAGGAGGGGGCGCCAGCGCATGGGGGGGAGGCTATCCTCCTCCCAGGCCCAGGGGAACGCTCCGGGGCGGGGAGAGAAGCCGCGGACAGGGAAACCTCGGAGGTTCGCAGGGTGTCGTCGAAGAAGCAGACCACGCGGAAGCGCGCGCGGATGGCGACCGCCGAAGCCGGCGGGCGGTCGCGCAGCCAAGTCCTGATCCTCGGCACGAACCGGACCGAAGACTCTTCCGCCTGGCTCGAGGAACAGCTGAACGCCAACGGGTATCCGACCCGGCGCGCCCTGGTCCTGCGCCTGACCCTGGCCGCGAAGCGCGTGCGCCCCTCGGACCAGGCCGTGGTCTTGTTCTTCGATGATCGGTTCACCGAAGAGCGAGTCTCCGGCCAAGTGCCCACCGAGCTCGCGGCCCTGGGACAGGCCGCCTCCGGGCTGATCCTGATCGATCTCGTCGGGCGCTTCCGCCGGCGCCCGGCCTACCTCAAGGACGTCTTCCTGATCCCGGGGGCCGACCTCGGGAACGTGGGGCTCCTGACCCGGGTGGTCGAAGGGCTGCAGCACTTCGGCCTGGAGTCGACCGGGACGTCCGAGGATCCTCCCGTCGCGACCCCCGCCTCCCCCGGGCCCGAGGAGCTCGACGCCCTCTTAACGCGGAGCTACCAACTGGCGGCGCAACGGGCTCTGCCCGCGACCGAGCTCAAGGACCTGGACCTAGCGCGCCTACAGGAGCGGATCGCGGAGCTCGACGGGCACGAACGACCGGAGGGCCTCGACCCTCCGCCCCTGTGGCTGGCCTGGGCCCGGGAGCGGATCGGGGCGAGCCCCGACCCGGACGCCTCCGCCGAGGAGGACGAGCCCGCCGAGGAGTGAGGCGAGCGAAACCGTCCCATGCCCAGCACCTCTGTCCATCCGCCGGCCGACTCCGCTGCGTCGACTGTGTCGACCGAACGGACCGTGCTCGACGGGATCGATCGACTTGCCCAGCGGGTGGTCTCGGGGGACGTGGTGTTCTTCATCGGCGCGGGCTTCTCCCTGGACAGCGAATGGAACTCCTCGGCGCGCCTGGTGCGTCGCCTGCTCGCGCGGGTGGTGGCCCTCGCCTGGCTGCTCCTTGCCCGGGGGGAGCGGGGGGGCGCGTACGTGTTGACCGGCCTTCGGGAGACCTTCGGGGTGTCCTCCGACGAGGAGTTGTTCGGACTGCCGCGCAGTTCCGCGGGGAGCGAGGACTTCCCCCTCGTCAAGCTGGTCAGCGACGCGGTCGGCCCCCTCGCCCTGCGCTACTACGAGTTCAACGAATGGGCGTGCCTGGCCTTCGAGCGGCTGTTGCCCCTTCTCGAGCCCCTGGACGACGGGGCCCTCGAAGCGCTCCTCGGAGATCTGAGCTCCCTTGAGAACGTCGTGCTGGAGGCGGCGGGCGGGGACCAGGTGCCCCTGGACCGACTGGAAGTCCCGACGGTCCGTGCGCTGCAGCGCCTGGGCCCGGAAGCCGGCAAGGCGCTACTGCTCGACACGATGGGGTTCCACCTCCCCGAGATCATGGCCAGCTCGGAGGCCGGCGCTTCCCGGGCCGAGGTGTTGGCGGCCTACGGCGAGCGCATCCGCCCGCGCCACCGTGTGCTGGCGCACTTCGCGCGGGAAGGCCTCTGCCCCCGGCTGGTCACCACCAACTACGACCTGCTGCTCGACGGGGCCTTTCGCCTGATCGGTTTTCGGAACCTGGAGCACGGCACGGCGGACCGAGGGTCCGAGGACGAGGCCCAGCCGCCCGCGACCTACGATCGCGTCGGGGTGATCCGGTCCGTGGGCGACTACGCCACCCGGGGCGGGGAAGACCGGATCGCGCGCATCCTGAAGATCCACGGCTGTGCGGCGCTGTACCGCGAAGCGCGCGACAAGGCCCTCGACAGCGAGAGCGCAGCGCCGGACGACTCCCTGTGGAAGGCCACCGCGCGGGACCTCGTGTTCACCTACCGCGAGATCCAGAACTGGCGTCGCGACGCCTGGGCCCGCGACATGCTGCGCTCGCTCCTGCGCACACAGACCATGGTGTTCGCCGGCTACAGCGCGAGCGACCCGGTCATCCACAACACCCTGCGCAACGTGTACGAGGAGCTGGGCGACCAACTTCACGGCGGAACCGGGGTCTCGGGCGACGGTCGACCCGAGGCCGAAGATGCGCGCGCCTTCTTCTTCGACTTGCAGGCGAAGCGCGAGTTTCACGCCCTCGAGGTCCTGCGCGCCGCCACGGCCGCGCACGGTTGCTGCGAGCCGAAGGGCATCCACGATCACCCGAACCTGCTCCCCTTCGCGAAGGACCGACTCGGGTCGGCTCCGGACGCGGCTCCTTCGCTCGACGAGCTGTTCCTGATGTTGCAGCACCGCGTCCTGCGTACTCTGCAACGCCAGGCCTTTGAGCGCAATCTGTGCGAGGTGGTCCGCGATGCCTTCGACCTGCCGGTCTCAGATCAGAAGCAGGCCTGGCTCGAGAAGGACGTCGAGAGACTGATCGAAACCGAGGGCAGGGGCGACGCCGCCGCGTGGCTGGAGGCGGTTCCCTGGACCGCTGACTTCCTGTGTGGCTACCTGCGCCAGGCCGCTCTGGCGCGCCGCGCCGCCCGCTCGGGGAGCTCAGTCTGGCGCTTCCTCGACGCCCCCGCGGACCGCGCCTGGTACGCGGCCATCCTGGATTATCCGGCCCAGGCGACCATGGCACTGCTGCTTGAGTTGGCCGTGCGCAAGCTCGTGGCCACGGTCAACGGGCGGCCGGGGGAGTGGGATCAGCTCGGCCGTGATTGCCGCGTCATCCCGGACCGTGGCTGCACGCTCCAGCTTCAGCTCCAGACGCCGCCGGTTCCCCCGCGGATCCTGGGGATCCGCTCCGAGCTCGATCCCACGCCCCTGCTCGCCCTGGGCTCCGATCACCGCGTCACGTCCGGGACGCACTGCTGGCGCTTCCCCGGCTCCGGCCTGGCCCGGGATTGGGCGGCGGTCGACACGGGTCCCCTGTCCGCGGGACCCGGCGCACCGGTGGGTCGCCAGCCGAACTTCAAGTTGATCTGGTGCTGGGCGGTGGATCCGGACCTGGCGCTGCGTGAGTGTGCGCGGTACGGGGTCGAGCCCCGTGACCTCCTGCGCTCGTCGCGACCCCGAAGCGTAGAACGTGACGACACATGAACGTGCAGAGCGAACTCTACGAGTCCCTGAAGACCTGTCTCGAGCACGGGCTCGGATTGGAGCGCTTCGACACCGTCGCGAACCTGAGGGCAGCCGAAGAGAAGGCCCCCGGTTCGGTCCGCGGGGTCTTGTTCGGGACCCCGCTCGAGTGGGCCAACCACTTCAGCACGGAGTCCGAGTTCGTGGTCTTCGACCTCGAGCTCGGGACGATCGGGCTGGTGCACCTGCTCGCCGAGGCGTCCGGGACCGCCGAGGACCGGGGGGACCTCGAACAGTTGCTCGCACGCCACGTCAGCCGTGCGGCCTATCTGCGTCATCTCCTGCTGACGGTGGGCCGCGAGGACGGCGACTGGCCCTTGGCGGTCGAGGTCGTGTTCGTCGGGTCGACGGAGGAGAGCGAGCGGTACCGCGAGCTCGTCGGCGGCGTCCTGCGCCGGCTCCAGGAGCAGGCGGCCTACCTGCCCGAGGTGGGCATCGGATACCTGGAGGCCAGCGCGGACGGCGACGTCGACCGGGCCGATCTGAGCCGCGCTTTTCCGTGGCTCTTGAACGAGACCCGCCGCTGGATCACGGCCTCGTCCGACGAGGCTCGGGCCTCCTCCTGGACCGATTTCGCGGGGTTCACGGGCGTGGCCCTGGACCGGTATCGACTGCCCAACAGGCGGACCCTGAACCTGTGCCCGGACCGTCCGCGCGTGCACGTGGTGCACGGTCCCAACGGGACCGGCAAGTCCGCCCTCGTGGAAGCCTTGGAGTTCGTCTGCACGGGGCGCATCGCGCGTCTTTCGGACGCGGTCCCGGGGCGCACGAACTACGTCGAGGCGATCCGCAACGGAGACGAGGGCACGGCGCGGATCGAGATCCAGAGCAAGCAGGGCTCCGTCGAGAAGACGGATTCCTTCGAAGTCACCCCCAAGGAGCTCACGCGGCCCCCCGGGCGGGGCGGGCTGTTCGGTGACCCCCTGGCCTTCCGGTTGAACCAGGCGGACCTCGACCAACTCGTGCAAAGCCCCCCGGCCCTGCGCGCCAAACGCTTCCTGGACGCGTTCTTCCCGGGCGGCAAGAAGGAGCGCGACGCGCACCAGGCGACGCTCCGCCAATGGGCCGAGGCGCACGGAGCGTTGCGCTCCCACCTGCCGACCCTCCTCGAGGGCGGTCCGCTCTTGGAGCGGCTGGGGTCCTGGCAGGCGCCCAGGAGCCGTAGCGTCTCGACGCGACCGTACCGGGAAACCCTGGACGATTGGCTCACGAACAGCGCCCTCTTGGACCTGTCCCGGCGCGCACTCGGCGTCCAGCAAGCCCTCGCCGGCGCCAGGGAGCTCGGCTGGGAGCTGCCGGCGGACCTCAAGGGCCTGTTGCCGGTCGGAAAGCCCAAGCGTCTGTCCCAAAAGCTGTTGGACCTCGAGGCGCGCGGCCGGGACCTCCACGAGGAGCTGACCCACAGCGACGCGGGGGCGTCCGGCAGTGGCCCCGAGCGCCCGACGCTGACCGGGGCGGAGCAAGCCCTGTTGGACCGGCTCGGGGAGCTGGTCCTCGACCGTTCGCACGAGCCCCTCGGCACCGCCATTGCGCGGGCCCTGCGCGAAGAGCGCACCCTCGACGAGGCCTGGGGGATCATCGGGGGGAACCAGGGTTGGGCCAACACCCTGCTCGAGCGCGTCCGCTGGTTGCGGTCCGCGATCGAGGAGGAGACCTTCTTCGACAGCCCTCCCGCCTGGCTACCGAAGCAAGGGCCCCTGCAAGGCGTGGCGCGGATGGTTCAGGACGAGCAGTCCCAGGTCGCGCGAGAGTTCAAAGCGAGCTGGGATCGCTCGAAGATCGCCCCGGCCCTCAACGAGCTGATGTCCCTGTTCACCCCGGCGCGCTGGTCCTACCAGGACATCGCCGTCGAAGTCGAGAGCCAAGAGGACGAAGACATCCTGCACTTCCGCTTCGAGGGCCACGCGCAGCGGCCGGCGGAGCTGATCTTCAACACCGCCGAGCTGACGGTCCTATCCCTGTCGCTCTTCCTGCTGAACGCCCCCCGCCAGGACAACCCCCTGCGCCTCTTGGTTCTGGACGATCCGCTGCAAAACCTCGACGAGATGTCCGTCTGCACCCTGGCCCGCGGTCTCCAGCGCCTGTTGCGAGTCCCGGACTATGCCCGGGATTGGCGCTTCTTGGTCTTCGTCCACTCGGTCCAGGACTGCGAGCGTTTGGCCAGCGAGATCCCCTGTCACCGCTACCGGATTCCCTGGCTGACGCCGAATCAAGCCACGGCCGAGACCGACGTCGATTACCTGGGGGGTTCGGCCGGAGCCGCGAACCTGCGGGGCGTGGGGAGCCTCTGCGACGACCGACCCAAGCGGACGGGCCAGGCTGCCCCCGACCCCGGAGCGCAGGGCTCCGGGGCGCCTTGAATGCCGCCGGGGCCGGCGCGTAGGGGCCCCTCTCCAGGTCCTTCGCGCGTGGCTTGCGGCGCTCCCGGTCCTAAGCTGGATCCCCCGCCGGCTCTTCTCTTCTCCCATGCTCATCGCCTGCCAGTCCTGTCATCTCCAATACGACGTCGGATCCCACGAGGCCGGCGCCATGGTGCGCTGTTTTTGTGGCGCCGTGAACCTGGTTCCGAACCGGACGCCGCGCCAGGTGAAGATGCAGCACTGTTCGAACTGCGGGGGGGCCATCACCGGCGAGGGCTCCGAGTGCGAGTACTGCGACGCGAAGATCACCCTCGGCGACCGCGGCTGGGGGGAGTCCTGCCCGGAGTGCATGGCGCGGATGGTGAAGGGTGCCAAGTTCTGCGGGGCCTGCGGCGTGGCGATCGAGATCCAGGCCGCCCTGCGGCCCCTGGAAAACCAGGCCTGCCCCCGTTGCCAGGAGACCCTCAGTCTGTGCGCCAAGGGCGAGCAGGCCCTGGCGGAGTGCACGGCCTGTGGCGGGGTCTGGTTGTCGGACGCGGTGTTCCAGCGCCTGCTGGAGAAGCGTCAACGGCTGGTGGTCGCGGACGCCCTGCCGCCCGGTGGCACGAAGACGGCCGAGCCCCTGCCGCCCCTCGAGCGACATCCGGTCCAGTACCTGCCCTGCCCCGAGTGCTCGGAGCGGATGAACCGCAAGAACTTCGCCGGGATCTCCGGCGTGATGATCGACTGGTGCCGCGGCCACGGGTACTGGTTCGACCTGCACGAGCTGGAGCACATCCAGCGTTTCGTCGAAGAGGGCGGTCTGGAGCACGCCCGGGTCCGCCGGGAACAGCGCGAGAAGAACTTCGATCGCAAGGCCGCCGCCCGCGCGAGGCAGCGCATCCCACCCCTCACCCGTTCGCGGTCCAAGCACGTGGGCTCGTCGATGTTCGTCGACTTTCTGAGCTCCCTGGTCTACGTCATCTTCGAGGGCCTCTTCGACTGACGGACCGGGGCGTCGCGGGCCCCCCGGTTCAGGCCGGCAGGTCGAGCCGATGCGTGCGCCCGATCTCCTCCGTGCGCGCGTCCGCGAGGCCCGCCTCCGCCGCGAAGGTCGTCCACTCGGCCACGGCCTCGCGCACCCGGTCCAGCAGCTTCAGGGCCCGGCCGCGACGCAGGGCGATGGTCTTGCCGCAGCGCTCGAAGTCCGCGCGGGTGAAGCCGTCGCGCTTGCCGTTCACGCTCATTTGGTGGCGGCTGGTCCAGGCCCCCTCGGGGTTGTACGCGAAGGTCAGGTCGAAGGCCGGGGCGAGGGACCAGTGGCCCCTGCGGTCCATCAGGAACGCGATGTTCTTGGTGTGGTCGTCCTGGTTGCGGGCGACGACGTTGAAGGCCATGCGACGGAACAGCTCCTCGCGCACCTCCACCGGCTGCTCCAGGCGGCGCAGGACCAGGAAGGCCTGCTCGTACGCGTGGGCCTCGGCCTGGTTGAAGTCCAGGTGCGCCAGGGCACACAGGGACTGCAAGTGCAGCTTGTCCCCGTCCGGCAAGCGGTCGAAGCGGCGCGTCACGAAGTGGGCCCGCCCGTTCTCCTCCAGCAGGCGGCACTCGCTGACCGCGATGCCGGCGGCGCGGGCCATGTTCGCGTAGGCCAGCTCGGCCCGCCCGAAGCCCGTGGGGCTGTCGAGCTCCCGGGCGCGGTCGGTCGCCACCCCGTCGAACTTGAGCAACCAGTGCGAGAAGCCGTCCCCCGCCTCCACCTGACCCGAACGCACCTCGCCGGTGTCCGGGTTCCAAGCGATCACGGCCTTCGCGCGGGCGCCCCCCGCGGAGGTTCCGACCCGCAGGATGTCGCGCACCGCGCCCCCCGCGTCCTCCTCGCGGAGACGGGCCACGAACCCCGCGCGGTCCGCGAGGGCCGCGTTGGCCAACTCGACCAGGCCGGCGACGTCGAGCTCGCCCCGGGCGGCCTCCGGTCCCGGGTACGCCGGCTGGAACTCGAGGGCGCCCATCCCGCGCGTCCCCATGTAGCACAGGCGCTCCACCGGATCGAAGCTCTCCGGGCTGCGCCCGCGGGAGGCCAGCCAGGCATCGATCAGGGCATTGCCGAAGCGGTCCGGCAGGGCGTCCGCCAACAGTCCGGGGAGGCCGACGAAGGTCTCCCGACCCAGGCCCGGAAAGGCGAAGACCCGCTCGGACAGGGGCATCGTCAGGGGGGCGACCTCGACCCGGCTGGACAGGAAGGCGGGGTCGTATTCGAAGAAGGCCAAGCCCCGTTCCGCTTCCCAGCGGACCGCCCCGATGCGGGTGCCCCACAGGTGGACCGCGGCGACGGTCACGAAGCGTCGCGTCCCTGCTTCTCGTCCCCCCAGGTCCAGGGCCCCTCCGAAACCGTGGTCTTCCGGGCCCGCCGACCCGGGGAGGCGCGGCGGCGGCGGCGGCCCTCGCGCTCCAGGGCTTCCAAGGGGCGCAGCTGCGGCCGCGGGACGAGGTTGTCCAGGTTGCCCTGGAGCCCCAGGGCCTGCAGGACCCGGACGAGGTTCGCGAGTTGAACCGAACGGCCGGCCTCGAGGCGTTTGACCGTCGCGATCGAAAGGCCCGCCTCCCGCGCCAGGGCCCCCTGGGTCCAGTTGCGCTCGAGGCGAACCCGCGCGACGCGCTGTCCGAGCTCCAGCAGGACGTCCTCTTCGGAGCGCTGGTGAAGAGATCGTTTCTGATCCATTGAGTCTATTTTGGCCAACAACGGCTCTTTTTTGAGGCTTTCTCCCCGAAAAAGAGCGCCGGACCATCGAACAGCTCAAAAAAGGGCCTTTGTGGGCACAATATCACACAAAGGATCACAAAAGAGATGTTCCGCACCCCGTTCTCTTCTCCGGGGACGCAGAAGAGGCTCCCTAGGGTCCGCGGGGGGGAGCTGTGGGGCCCCCCAGGGGCTATGCTCCCGCCCCCATGCCCCGCCTCGCCGCCTGGAATGTCCTCCGCTCCGGCTCACCGACTCCCCTGCGGGTCGTGGATCGCTACGCCGCGGACCTCGACGAGCGCGACGTGGGTCTGTTGCGCCGCATCGTCGGGGTCGAGGTCCGCCGCCGTGGGACCCTGCGGGCCGTGGTGCGGCACCTGGCCCGCCGGGACCTGAAGCCGGACCTGGTGGCCCACCTGCACATCGGCCTGGCCCAGATCCTGTTCCTGGACCGGGTCCCGCCCCACGCGGCGGTCTCCGAGACCCTGGGGGCCGTCGAGCACACCCTGGGCCAGTCCAAGGTCCCGGTGATCAACGCGATCCTGCGCAACGCCCTGCGGATGACCCGCGAAGGACACAGTGGCGACCCCCGGAAGGACCTGGTGGGCCGCGAGGCGCACTTCGCCGAGCCGCTGTTCCGCGACCCGGCCGAGCATCCGCTGCTGTGGAGCGAGGACGCCCTGTCGGTGCCGGCCCACCTGATGAAGCG
The DNA here is from genome assembly GCA_901007745.1 of Hippocampus kuda. NCBI lineage: Eukaryota > Metazoa > Chordata > Actinopteri > Syngnathiformes > Syngnathidae > Hippocampus > Hippocampus kuda. The sequence goes on along the minus strand of CAAKHF010000829.1, from coordinate 231,603 downwards.
CTGGACCAAGAAGCACGGGCGCGAGCGGGCCGAGGCCCTCGCCCGGACGGCCCTGGACGAGCCGGCCCTGTGCGTGCGCGGCGTGGGTCTGGGGCGTGACGCCGCGATCGCGGCCCTGGCGGCGGAGGGCATCGAAGCGGCGCCCGGGGCCTGTCCCAGCACCCTGCGGGTCGCTTCGGCGCGCACCGGCGACCTGATCCGCAGCGCCCCCTTTCGCGCCGGCAAGCTGGTCGTCCAGGGGGAGGCCGCCCTGGCGGCCGCCGAGCTCCTCGACGCTCGGCCCGGGGAGCGGGTGCTGGACCTGTGCGCCGCGCCGGGGGGCAAGACCATGCGACTCCTGGAGGCCGGGGCCCAGGTCACGGCCGTCGACGTCCACCCCGAGCGCCTGGCCAAGGTGGGGGAGTCCGCCCGGCGTCTGGAGCTCAGCGCCGGCCTGCGGGTCGTGGAGGCGGACGGCACCGCCCTGCCGGCCGACTTCGAGGCGGAGCCGCCCTACGACGCGGTCCTGGTCGACGCGCCCTGCACGAACACCGGGGTGCTGGCGGCGCGACCCGGCGCCCGCTGGCGTTTCGGCCCGGCGACCCTGCGGGAGCTCGGTGTCCTGCAAGAGCGCCTCCTGGAGGCCGGGGCGGCGCGGGTGCGCCCGGGGGGTCGCCTGGTCTGGTCGACCTGCAGCCTGGAGCCCGAGGAGGGCGCTCAGCGTGTGCGCCGCTTCCTCGAGGCCCACCCGGACTGGAGCCTCGCCGAAGCCCACGACAGCTACCCCGACGGCGCGCCGGAGAGCCCGGTCGACGGGGGACACCGTAGTCTGCTGCGTCGGGCGGACTAGTGCCCTGGACCAGAAGCAGGCCCCCGGGATCCGATCCGACCCCTAAGCTCAGCACCCCATGGCACACAGGCGCTCTTCCTCCCGTTCTCGTCCGCGCTCCGGCGGCGGCTCCTCCGGAGCCGCGATCGCGTTCCTGGTCCTGCTCGGCGGCACCGCCGCGGTGATCGCCCTGAATGCCCGGGCCGGCAAGCAGGACACCACCGCCGTCCGTGAGGAGGCGCGCCCGGACATCTTCGCCGACGTGCCCCCGGACGTCCCCCCCCAGCACCGTGGCGGGACCACGACCTTGCTGGCCGAGGACCGCGACTTCGACACCAGCGCCCTGGCCGACGACGAGGGCGCCTGGGACACCGCGACCGACTACGCCGAGCGGGCCGAGATCGCGCTGAAGGAGGCCATCTCGGCCAAGCAAGCCGGCGCCGACGACCTGGCCAAGCGCAAGGGCAGCGAAGCCCAGGAGCTCTACTCCCGGGCCCTGGAAGCGGCCAACCCCTGGCTCGAGGCCATCGCCGCCAAGTACGGCCGCAACGACCCGACCGTCGCCCGCGTCGACCGCGAGACCAGCGCCTGGGCCCAGGAGCTGATGCTGCTGAAGAAGTCCGCCGGCCTCTGAGAGAGTGTGAAGAAATCAATTTCACACTCTCCCAGATGTCGCTGGCGCAACCGCTGACGCGGTTGCGGCCCACAGACCGTTCCTTGATTCACAGTCTGTGAGCCCCCGCGGCCCGTCGGAATCAGAGCTCGACCGATGCTCGCCCCCGGGCCCGGCAAAGATCGACCGCGACGGGGTCGAGGGTCTGGTCTCCGCCGGGTTCGCGGACCCGCAGCGTCGCGACCGTCTCAGGGACGGCGATCTGGTGCGTCCCCGGCCACGGCAAGTGAAGCGTGTGGACCGACCACTTGGACTCGAGCTGGGAGTGCCACAGGGGCAGGGGCTCCCCGCGAGCGTCGAAGGCCTCGAGGTTGGCCTGCTCCCAGTGCGCGGGGAGCTTCAACTCGACTTCCGTGAAGAAGGTCTCCCGCACCAGCAGCTCGCCGTCGACCCGGGCGCGCACGGAGTCGGGCCTATAGGTCTTGGGATCAGACAGGGAGATGCCGTCCCGCGACCCGGGGACGGACGGACAGGAAAAACGGCCGGTGGCATCGGTCCGCACGGGCAACCCGATCCGCAACCGGGAGCCGAAGCCGACCGGAACGGAGGCCTGGACCAAGGCCTTGGCCACGGGTGAGCCATGGACGCACGTGACCTGACCCACGAGCATCTCGGGGGCCAACTCGGAGGGATCGACCTCGATCAGCAGGAGCCCGGCGTCGGGCCGTACCTGCTCGCGGACGACCTGCTGGAAAAGCCGGTTGTTCGTGGCTATCAGTGTGTAGTTGCGGTCGGAGAGTCCGGGGTACTCGAAACGACCCTCCGCATCCGTCGACACGCCGCGCCTTGCGTGCGGCCAACCGATCCACTCGGCCGGCTCGAGAGAACCGTAGGGGGGCGCCAGGCGGGTCAACTCGGGGATGCCGATTCTCCAGCCGGCCAGCGGTTCGCCAGCCGTCGTACGCAGGACCCCGTTCAACGAATGGGCCTCCGTGGACAGGACCAGGACGAGCGGCTCTTCGTCCGCGGGCCGTGGGCCTTGTCCGTAGCGCGCCAGGATCGTCGAGCGATAGCCCTCCTTGCCGGCGACCAACGTGTCGCTGGTCCGCCCCCAGCGGGAGAGGTCGAGGGTGAAGCGACCCTGGGCGTCCGATCGGTCGAACGCGGATCCCCAGCGGATCTCGGCCCCGGGGACCGCTTGTCCGGTCTCGTCCAGGACCAAGCCGGCCGCCGCCAGCGGAGGCAGGCCCACTTGTCGGCGGGTCTCGATTCGGAACCCCTGGAGTTGTCCGAGCACGAACCCGCGATCCTCGTAGGTCAAGGAGGTCACTTGGAGCCAGAGCTCCAAGTCCGCCGGCGCGTCCGGTACCTCGAAGAACCCCTCGCCGTCGGTGGAGGTCTTGCGGTCGAGCCAGGTCTCCGCGGCGTCCAGGCCGGCGGGGAACAGCCCGGAGCGCTCGAGTCGGGCGTACTCCGCTCGGGTCGGGGCCAGATGGACCTCGGCTCCCTCGACCCCGAGCCCGGTCTCCGCATCCACGAGTTGGCCCCGCACGAAGTCGGTCGTCGCGCACACGATCTGGGCCTGCCCACGCTCCAACCCCTGCTCGACCCGCACGGCCTGGAGGGTCGTCGCGTCCGGGTCCGCGCAGACCAGCTGGGCGTTCAGGTCGGCCAGGGTGAGCGTCAGCTCGAAGCGCCCTCCCTCGTCGGCCAAGGTCCCGCGGCCCTGTGGATCGAGCATCTCGACCCGCGCGTGGGGTCGAGGTTCACCGGCCGGGTTCGAGACGCGGCCGCGCACCACGAGGGCCTTGGCCCAGGGGTCCGTCCGCCCCTGCGGATCCGGCTTCCCGGGGGCCGCCTGTCGAGTCGGGTCCTCCTCGGTCCGCGGGAGCCCCGTCCTTCCCGGTAGGTCGGTGTCCGCCGCTGCCGCCCCGGGGGCCGCCAGCCCCTCCCCCGGAGCCGGTTCGTCCGGCCGGGGACAGAAGACCTGGAAGAGGGCGAGGCCCGTGATCAAGAGAGCGACGATCGCCAAAGGTCCTGTTTGCTGCAAAGTACTGCCTCCTCGTCGAGCGGAGGCCAGCCTAGCACAGGCCGAAAGACCCACCGGCGCGCCTCAGAAGCTCGGATCCCGCCAGACCTCTTCGCCGTCGATCAGGGTCAGGAGCACCTGGGTGTTTCCGATCTGCTGGACCGGGACCGTGGTGATGTTGCGGTCCAACACGATGATGTCCGCGCGCTTGCCGACCTCGAGGGACCCGACGCGGTCTTCTTGGCGCATCAGGTAGGCCGGTTCGGTGGTGTAGGCGCGGATCGCGGCGTCGATCGAGGGCAGGCTCTCCGCCCCGAGGGACAGGGCCGTGCGCATGCCGGCGAAGGGGGAGAGGCTGCCCACGTCGAAGTCGCTGCTGAGGACGACGCGCGCGCCGGCGTCGTACAGGGTGCGGACGCGCTCGCTCTCGGTCTGGAGGATCAGGGGCAGCACGTAGATGCCATAGAAGTAGTTGAACAGCAGCGGGCCGACGGGTTGGAAGTCGGCGGTCACGTCCAGCTCTTCGAAGCGTGGGACGTCGGCCGGTTGCACGAGGGAGACGTGGGTGAGGTGGTGACGCGCGGCCCGCGCGCCGTCGTTGGCGGCGGCCGCGGCCTCGATCGCGTTCAGGGCCTCGTGGACCCCGCGGTCGCCGATCGCGTGGATGTGGCAATCGAACCCCGCCGCCTCGAGCTGCGTGACGTAGTCGGTCAGGCGCGCTTCGTCGAAGTAGTTGATCCCCAGGGGGCCGGCCAGGGGCGCGTCGAAGAAGTTCGGGTCCAGGGAGTACGGCTGGAGCAGGGCCGCGGTCGTGTGGGAGAGCTCGCCGTCCGCGTACAGTTTGACCTGGTTGAAGCGCAGCCGCGAGCTCGGGTCGTCGCTGTACATGCCGATGAGTTGCGCGATCTGAAGGGCATCGTCGGTCTCATAGGGGTAGGCCCAGAGCCCGACGGCGGCTCGCACCGTCAGCGTGCCCTCGTCCCGCGCCCGCTCCCAGGCCTCGACGTAGCCCCGCTTCCAATAGCACCGCGCATCGATCAACGACGTGATGCCGTTCTGGTTCGCGAAGGCCAGGCCGGTCCGCAGCGCGTCGTAGTTGAGTTGCTCCAGGGTGGGATTGGGCGCCAGGGCCAGGTCGAAGACCAACTCGCCGGCGGCGTCCAGCAGCACGCCGTTCGGCTCTCCGGTGACCGGATCGCGCAGGATCACGCCCCCGGGGGGATCCGGCGTGGAGGCGTCGATCCCCGCGCGCTCCAGGGCCATGCTGTTCGCCCACACCGAATGGGAGGTCTCCTCGAGGATCGCCACCGGCGCGTTCGGGACCGCGGTATCGAGGATCGCGAGGGGATCCCCGCCGGCCTCGAGGTACTGGTGCATGTCGAAGATCGAATGACCGATCCCGAGGATCCAGTCGGTGCCGACCGGATCGGAGGCGCAGTTCTGGAGGATCGGGATGTAGCTCGGGAACGGGAGCCCGGGGGGCAGGATGCAGGTCCCGCCCGCTGCGTGGAAGGCCTCGAGGATGTGGACGTGGCTGTCGTGTGCCCCCGGCATCGCCATGAGCCCGTCCAGGTCGATCTGCACCGTCGCCGGTCCGGCCAGGGCGAGGGCGCCGGCGTCGTCCCCCACGAACACGATCTCGCCCCCGCGCACGGCGACGGCCGAGGCGACCGTGCCGAGGTCGTCGACCGTGTACACGAACCCGTCGTACAGCACGAGGTCCACCGGTCCGGTCGGGGTGGGCGTTCCCGCGACCGGTGGCGCGCCGGTGCCGGTCTGGGTCGTGCCCTGGGCCGCGGCCGGCGGGAGCAGGGACGAAAGGAGCAGTGCGGCGAGCACGGGACGTTGCGCGGAGACGGCCTGTTTCATGACCCGAGCCTAGGCCCCGAACCTGACAGCGAGCTGACACCGGCCGGGGAATCCGGGTTCCGTCGCCGGCCCCTCAGGCCAGGCGCAAGAGCGCCCGCGCACCCCCTTCCGCGGGGTTGCTGAGCAGCAGGTCGCCGCCGTGGAGCCGGGCGATCAGCTTGGTCGTCGCCAGGCCGATCCCCGAGCCGCGGGTCGTCGGGGCCACCGCGAAGGCGCTCTCCGAGAGGCGCAGGACCTCGGGCGGGAAGCCGGCCCCGCCGTTCTCGACCACCACCGTGGCGCCGCGCACTTGCACGCGCACCCGCGCCGCCGGGGTCCCCGAATGCACCAGGGCGTTCTGCACCAGGTTGCGCAGGGCGACCCGGACCAGGCCCGGGTCGGCGACGACGACGCTCTCTTCGGCCGCGAGCTCCACGTCCGCGCCCTCCGGGAGGACCTCTTCGGCCAGGAGGTCCAGGCGGACCTTCTCCGCCTCGAGCACCGCCGCCCCCGCATCCAGGCGCGCGAAGAGCAACAGCTCTTCCACCAGGGTCCCGGTCTTGGCGACCAGGGGCGCGATCCGTTCGAGGGCGGCGTCCGCCGACTCGTCGCCGGCCTGGGCCGAGTCGCAGATGGCGCGCAGACTGGCCAGGGGCGTGCGCAACTCGTGGGCGGTCGCCGACACGAACTGCTCCCGTTGGGCCAGGACCGTCGCCACCGGCTGCAGGCTGCGCCGCGCGAGGAAGGCGCCGAGGAACAACCCCGCGCTTCCCAGGGCCACGGCGAGCAGCAGGATCCGAACCGTGAACGAGCGCTGCGCGAGGACCGCCGGGAGCGGATCCCCCACGACCAGGACGCCGGCCTTGGGTTCCTGGACCACCCCGTCCTGGTAGGTTGGCAGGGCGTGGACGCGGTACGGCGCGCCGTCGGCGTCGACCCCGTCGGCGTAGAGGGATGCCCCGGTGTCGACCACGGAGCGGGCGAGCTCCCCGAGGGTCTCGACCCGGAAGCGCGGCTCCGGCGGACCGTAGTGCGTCCGCGCCGGTTCGCCCGGCTCCAGGACCCACAGGTCGAAGGGTCCGTTTACGAGCTCGGTCTCGAGGTCCAGGACCTCGCCGTGGAACGCCCCGTCCTCGTCGAACCAGGCCAGGCCGTAGACCGCGGTGGCGTAGAGGGCGAGCTGCGCATCCGGATCCCGGGCGTGGGACCGCCGGCCGAGCCCGATCGCCACGACGGCGAAGGTGACGATTCCCAGCAGCCACGCGCTCGTCCAAGCCAGGCTCAACCCCAGGCGGAGTCGACCCAGGGCCGCCTGGGTCGCGCTAGGCGGTCGCATCGGACCCGGCCTCGAGCAGGTAGCCGGCGCCGCGCACCGTGCGGATCAGGGCCGGGGGTCCCAGCTTGCGGCGCAGGGAGGCGATCAGAGCCTCGTCGACGTTCGAGCTCAACACCTGGGCCTCGTCCCAGCAGGCGTCGATGATCTGCGCCCGGGACACGACCCTTTCCCGGTGCGTCAGCAGCAACTCCAGCAGCGCGTACTCCTTGGGCCGCAGGGGGATCAGGACCGCGCGGCGGCGAACCTCCCGGCGCCCGGTATCGACCTCGAGGTCCCCGGCGCGGAGGACGCTGGAGGTCGGCGCCTGGCGGCGCCGGGCGATCGCGGCGACCCGCGCGAGGAGCTCGTCCATCGCGAAGGGCTTCACGAGGTAATCGTCCGCCCCGGCGGCCAGGCCCTGGACGCGTTCCTCGATGCGATCGCGCGCGGTCAGCAGCAGGATCGGGCTCCCGTGGCCCTTCCGGCGCCAGGCGCCGATCCGTTCGGCCGAGTCGCCCTCGGGCAGCATGCGGTCGAGGATCACGACCGCGTGGTCCTGGATCTCCAGGAGGTGCTCCGCGTCCACGAGGGAGGCGGCTTCGTCGACCGCGTGGCCCAGGGCCCGCAGGCGTCGTGCGATGGCGGCCCGGAGCGGTTCTTCGTCGTCGACTACCAGGACGCGCATCGTTCGCGGCTCGCGTGGGGGTCCGGGCGAGCCGCCTGCATCCTGCCACCGGCCCGGGCGAACCGCAGCTCGATTCCCCCGCCGGGCCGGGGGCGGCGCGTCCTGTTGGGCGCGCGCCATCTCCTGCGGTACAACCTGCCGCATGTTTCGCCTCGGATACAACACCAACGGGCTGGCGCACCACCGGATCGAGGATGCGCTGGAGCTGTGCGCGGAGTTGGGCTACGAGGCCATCGCGCTGACGCCGGATGCGGGCCTGTTGGATCCCCTGCGCCTGGACGCCGACGAGGTGGCCACGGTGCGCCGGGTGGCGGAGCGCCTGGGCCTGACCTTGACGGTCGAGACCGGGTCGCGCTTCCTCCTGGACGCGCGGCGGAAGCACTTCCCCACCCTGTTGGAGGAGGACGCCGAACAGCGCGCTCGACGGGTGGAGTTCCTGATCCGCTGCATCGACCTGGCGGCGGACCTCGGCGCAGAGGGCGTGTCCTTCTGGGCCGGGGCCGCGCCGAGCGGGGTGACCGGCGACTTCGTGGAGAGCGCCGGAAGCGCCGCCGCGGAGGCCCAGGACGAAGTCTGGGAGCGCCTGGTGCAAGGCACGCGGGCGGTGTTGGCACGCGGGCGCGGGCAGGGGGTCGACGTGAACTTCGAGCCGGAGCCGGGGATGTTCATCGAGCGGCCGGCGGGCTACCTGGAGTTGGTGCGACGCCTCGGCAGCGACGGGGAAGGCCTGGGTCTCTGCCTCGACGTCGGGCACTGTCTGGTGACCCGCGACCTGCCGGTGGGGGACGTGATCCGGGCCTTCGCGCCGCGCCTGGGGATGGTGCACCTGGACGACATCGCGAACGGCGAACACGTCCACCGGATGTTCGGCGAGGGCGACCTGGACCTGCCCGAGGTGCTGGCCGCCCTGGCGGAGGTCGGCTACCGGGGGGTCGCGGCGGTCGAGCTCTCCCGGGACGGGCACCGTGGGGCGGAGGCGGCGGCCGAGGCCATGGAGCACCTGCGGGGGGCCCTGGGGGGCTGAAAAAAAGACCCGGAGATGACTCCGGGGGCCGTTGTGTTCCAAGATTTGTTAGGAATCCTTCACAGTGGCCTTCGGGAAGGGCTGCCGGCGCGTAGAGTGAAGCGCCGAACCGGGCCCCCCCCGCCCCCGTTCCCCCCGATCCGTCCATGCAGGAGCCGTGCAACCCCTGGCGTCAGTGTCCCACTCGCCCCGATGGCGGGGACGTGCTGATCGAGCACCGCATCAGCGGTGACACCTGTCAGGCGCGGCAGCAGAAGCACTACCACAAGTGCTACTCCTGCGTACACCGGGACAGCGGTCACCTCCCGGGCACCGGCCTGTTGCCGCCCCTCGAGCGGACCGTGGAGCGCGAGCCCGATCAGGAGCTCGTCCCGGCGCGCCCGAAGAAGGCGCCGGCCGAGGTTCCCGCCGCGCGGGCGAAGGCCGCCGGCGGTGCGTCGAACAAACGCGGCGCGCGGCAGGCGGGCTGAGCTCGTCCCCGCGCGAGGGTCCAGGGCGCTCGGTGCACCCCCGGCAGCTCGCTCTGTTGTGGCTCGGCTGCGCCCTCGGTTTGGCGTGTGCCGGTTCCGTCCCCGGTTCGGAAGAGGATCCCCCGCGGCGTCCGAACGTCCTGTTCCTGGCGGTCGATGACCTGCGTCCGGACCTGGGGGTCTACGGGCATCCGCTCGCGCACACGCCGCACATCGACGCCCTCGCGCGCCGCGGGACCGTGTTCGAGCGGGCCTTCGCCCAACAGGCCACCTGCGGCGCCTCGCGCACGAGCGTGCTGACCGGTCTGCGTCCGCGGACCAGCGGCGTGCGCGGGAACGGCGGACGCTTCCGCGCCCGCTTCCCCGACCTGGTGACCCTGCCGCAGCAGTTCCGGGTGCACGGTTGGCGCGCGGAGGCCTACGGCAAGCTGTACCACCACGAGGACGCGACCCAGGACCCTCTGTCCTGGTCGGTCCCCAGCGTGCGCGTGCCCTGGCAGCGTTGGCTCGAGCCGGAGAACGTGGCCCTGGTGCAGGCCAAGGCGCGCGCCCTGGGCCTGGAGGAGCCGCCCCGTTGGAACTGGCCGGGCGGCGCGCGCGGACCCGCCCTCGAGGCGGCGGAGGTCGAGGACGGGGCCTACCCCGACGGCGAGGTCACGGACCTGGCCCTCGCGGCCCTCGAACGGATGGCCGCCGCCGAGGCGCCCTTCTTCCTGGCCATCGGTTGGATGCGCCCCCACCTGCCCTTCCACGCGCCGGCCAAGTACTTCGAGCTCTACGACCCCGCCGCGATCGAGTTGCCGGCCGTCGACGCCGCGCCCCTCGACGCGCCGCCCTTCGCCCTGACGAACTGGGGCGAGCTGCGCTCCTACGACGACATCCCGTCCCAGGGCCCCCTGGACGACGACCAGGCCCGGCGCCTGATCCACGCGTACCTCGCCTGCGTGAGCTACGTCGACGCCCAGGTCGGACGGGTCCTCGCGCGACTGGACGCCCTGGGGCTCGCCGAGGACACGATCGTGGTGTTGTGGAGCGACCACGGCTGGAAGCTCGGGGAGTACGGGGCCTGGAGCAAGCACACGAACTTCGAGCTCGACCTGCGGGTCCCGCTGCTGCTGTCCGCCCCGGAACTGCCCACCGGCCGGCGTGGCCGCGCGTTGGTCGAGCTGATCGACCTGTTCCCGACCCTGTGCGAGTTGGCTGACCTGCCGACCCCGGCGCATTGCGAGGGCACGAGCCTGGTGCCCCTGGTTCACGATCCGGCGGACCCCGGGCGGGGGTTCGCCCTCAGCGAGTTCCCGCGCACGGTCTCGGTCGACGGCGAACGGCGGCTCCTCGACGGCCTGTCCCTGCGCACGGACCGTTGGCGCCTGACCCGCTGGGTCGAACGGGACGACCCGCACCGGGCCCGTGCGGTGGAGCTCTACGACCACGGCAGGGACCCGGGGGAGACCCGCAACCTGGCCGGCGACCCGGGGGTCGCCGCGACCCTGGCGGACCTGACCCGGCGTCACGCCGAGGCCTGGGGGCTCTGAGCCCTCAGCCTCAGGCGGCCGCTTCGGTCTCCTCTTCGCGCGTCCGGGCGATCTGGGTCACGGTCTGCACGCAGGCCAGGAACTCCCCCATCTGGACGGGCAGGTGGAGGAACCCGTCGCACCCGGCGCGCTTGGCCTCTTCGCGGAAGATCTCGTTCTTGTAGATGCGCGTGCACAGCACGATCGGCACCGTGGGCCCGAGGAGCTGGCGGATCTCGGTCGCGGTCTCGAACCCGTTCTTGCCCGGGAGCAGGGCATCGAGGATCACGAGGTCCGGACGCGCGCTGCGGCAGGCCTCGACGAGGTCCTTGGAGTTGGCGAACAGCGAGACCTGGAAGCCGGTCAGCTCGAGGTAGGACTTGCGCTCCTCGGGGCTCTCCTGGCGGTCGTGTGCGAAGAAGACTTGCTTCATTGGAGGTTCTCGGTCGCCGTCGAGGCGAGGACTTCGGACAGGGAGGTCGAACCGTCGCGGGCCGCCCGGACCCCGCTGGTGCGCAGGTCGGTGAAGCCCTGTTCCTGGGCGCAGCGTCGGAGCTCGGAGCGCGGGGCGCCGGCGATGACCAGCGCGCGCAGGGCCGGGGTGATCTCGAGCACCTCGAACAGACCCAGACGACCGTTGTAGCCGGTCCCCCGGCAGCCCCCGCAACCGGGGCCCACGTCGAAGTAACGCGCCGTCCGGTCGGCTTCGTCCAACTGCGCGAGCAGTTCCTCGTCCACGGGGCTCTCCACGCGGCAGTCCGGGCAGAGGCGTCGCACCAGCCGTTGGCCGACGATGGCCCGCAGGACCGCGGCCAGGCGGCCGGGGTCGAGCCCCTGTTCGGTCAGGCCGAGCAGGGCGTCGAGGGCGTCGTAGGCGGCGGTGGTCGACAGGACCAGCGCACCCTCGGCCGCGGTCTCGACCGCCAGAGCGGTGGTCGTGCGGTCCCGCAGACCGTCGACGTAGACCACGTCGGGGTTCATGCGCTGCGCCGCGTACAGGGCGCGCCCGGTGTCGTAACGACCTTCCCCATCCGCGCAGGTCAGGTGCATCACGCCGTCCAGGGGCGCGCCGGGGGTCTCTTCGAGGGCGACCAACTTGCGCTCGGGATGGCGCAGCTCGGACAGCAGGTTGCGCGCGAAGGTGGTCTTCCCGGAGCGCACCGGGCCGGCCGTCAACACCAGGCCCTCACGGGTCCGGCAGGCTTCCCGCAGCTGGTCGAACTGCTGGTCGGTCACGCCGGTCGACTCCAGGCCGTCTTCGGCGTGGGGTCCTTCGACGAACTCGACCACCGCGCATTCGCCGCGCAGGCTGGGGGCCGTGGTCACGCACAGCTCGACCTCGCGGCCGCCGAGGATCATGCGCGCCCGCCCGTCCTGGGGGGTCGTGTGGTCGGTGCTCGCGAGCCCGGCGATCACCCGCAGGCGTCCGACCAGCTCGCCGGCGCGCTCGACGGGCAGGGTGCAGCGCTCGTCCAGGGCCGCATCGCGGCGGTAGCGCAGGCAGACACCCTTCTCGCGGGTCTCGACGTGCAGGGAGCTCGCCGCCTGACCGAAGGCCTCCTCCAGCACGGCCTCCATGAACTCGACGACGATCGGATCCTCGTTGGCGCTCTGGCCGAGGGTGGCCGTATCGCTGGCGCTGATCGACAGCTCGCGCGCGAGTTGATCGACCCGGCGGGCCAGCTCGGAGGCGGACATCTGGGAGACCGTGCGACCGAAGTGCACGCGCAGGGCCTCTTGAATCCGGCGGGGTTCGGCGAAGACGGGCATCAGCCGCGCCTTCATGTGGCCTGTGAGCTCCTGGACCTTCAGGAGGTCCGAGGGGTTCTCCATCGCCAGGGTCACGTGGCCGGCGATGCGGTTGACCGGGATGCAGCCGTACTCGGTGCACTTGTCGTACCCCAGCTCTTCGGCGACGGAGTGGTCGACGATGTCGGGGGTCAGGTGGATCGCGTCGACCCGCTGCTGGGAGCGCAGCGCCCGGACCAGGTCCTCCTCGGTGACCAGCCGGAGCGCGACCAGGGCCTGCCCGAGGAACAGTCCGTGCTCGTCCTTGTAGGAGAGGGCCTGGAAGAGCTGGTCCTTCTGGATCAGACCCTGGCTGACGAGGATTTCGCCCAGCGGAGGAGGTCCGCCGAGGAACTGCATGGGAGATAGTTCGGACATGTCGACGAGAGTGGGCCCCGGAGAGAGCCCGAGAGGGAAGCTGCCTCGCTCGCGCTTTCGACACGATCCGCTCCCGTCTTGATGACGAAGCTCGCGGCCTTTGTGTGGAACATGTTTCCTGCCGCCCCTCCACGGGCCGGCTTCACCCCCGCGCCGACCCTCACAGAGTGTGGATCATCCACGCTCTGGACGCCGCAACCGCGTCAGCGGTTGCGCCAGGGACATCTGGGAGAGTGTGAAATTGATCTTTCTCACACTCTCTCAGCTTTTGGCGGCCTCCACGACCTCTTCGTCCGTCAGCAGCCGGGGCGTGTTCTTGGCCAGCTCCAGCACGTTCTGCACGGCCTCGTCGGTGGCCTGGACCCCGTGGCGCTCCAGCACCCAGGACACGTTCGAGCGCCCGCTCATCGGTCCGACCTTGATGACCTGCTCGAGTCCGAACAGCCCGGCCGGAACGCCCGAGTAGACCCGGTCCGCCAGCCACGCGTCGCCCTTCTTGTAGGCCTTGATCACCGCCGCCGCGTGCACGCCGGTGCCGGTCTCGAAGGCGTCCTCGCCGAACACCGGGTAGTTGTGGGGGATTTCGACGCCGGTGCCCTCGGCGGCCAGGCGCACGTAGTCCGACAGCTTGGCGAGGTCGTTGTCGATGATCCCCGCGAGCTTCAGGTTGACCAGCAGGAGGTCCATCTCGGCGTTGCCGGCCCGTTCGCCGATCCCCAGGGCCGTGCCGTGCAGGCGGGTCGCCCCGGCCTCCATGGCCCACAGCGCGTTGATCAGCCCGAGCCCGCGGTCCCGGTGCCCGTGCCAGTCGATCCCGACATCGACCCCCAATTCTTGAATCAGCGCCTTCACCCAGGACACGATCGCCTTGGTCCCGTCCGGGGTCGCGTGGCCGCAGGTGTCGCAGATGCACAAGCGCTTGGCCCCGGCCTCGATGGCCGCCGTGAGCAGCTTGCGCAGGTCCTCGGGTCGCGCCCGGGTCGTGTCCTCGGTCACGAACATGCACGGCAGGCCGTTCTCGGTCGCGAAGGCCACCGCGGTGCGCGACAGCTCGACCATCCGCTCGATGTCCCAGGATTCCGCATAGCGGCGGATCGGGCTCGAGCCGATGAACGCGCAGACCTCCACGGGTTCCCCGGTGGCCTGGACGACGTCGACCACCGGCGCGATGTCCGACACCAGCGTGCGGCAGGCGACGTTCGTCGCGATCGACAGGCTGGCGGTCTCGCGCACCAGGGTCTCGATGTGGTCCCGCGCCCGATCCCCGGCCCCGGGCAGGCCCACGTTGACCGTGTCGATCCCCAGCTCGTCCATCAGGTGGACCAGGCGGACCTTCTGGTCCAGGTCGGGGTCCTTCACCGCAGGACTTTGCAACCCGTCCCGCAGGGTCTCGTCGTCGAACTGGACGCCCCGGCCCTCCCCGGGGGCCGAGGGGGCGACCCCGTTCCAGTCGTAGATGAGATCGTCGCGGTCGATGGAGGTCATGGGGGCCGAGTGCGGATTCCTAACGGGCTATCGGGGGCACTTCGCTGGAGAGCCCCGGACCCCCCAGTCTAGCGTCCGAAACCCCCGGGGAACCCTGCGGGGTCGGAACACGTCCGTTGGATCGCGGATCCCGGCTGAACGGGGGCCGCCGGGGAGCGTTATCCTCCCGACCCCATGGACCTGTGCATCTCCAAATTCGGCGGCGCCGCCCTCGAGGACGGCGCCGCGGTGCGGCGGGTGGCCGATCTCGTCCAGACCCGGGGGAACCTCCGCCAGGTCCTGGTCGTCAGCGCCCACCGGGGCGTCACGCAGCAGCTGGACGAGGCCTGCGACGCGGCCCGGGCCGGACGCCTGTCCTGGGATGCCCTGCGGGTCCGGCACCGTACGATCCTGCGCCAACTGGACCTCCCCGGAGACCTCCTCGACCGGCACCTCCAGGAGCTCCGGGCGCTGCTCGCCCACCTGGCCGGTACCGGCCGGGTCGGGGCCCGCCAACGGGACCACATCCTGTCCTTCGGCGAGCGGATGAGCGCCCGCGTGGTCGCGGCGCACCTGCGCGCCAGCGGGGTCGAGGCCGCGGCCGTGGACGCCTTCGACCTGGGGCTGGTGCACCGCCCCGAGGAGGGCTCTCCGGCGGCGGCGCGGCCGGGCGAACGCGAGGAGTTGCGACGGCGCCTGTTGGACGTCGTCGGCGTGCCGGTGGTGACGGGCTTCGTCGCCCTCGATTCCCTCGGCGACCTGACCACCCTGGGCCGCAACGGCTCGGACCTGACGGCCACCTGGTTGGCCGAGACCCTGGGGGCCTCCGAGGTCCACCTGTGGAAGCCGGTCGGCGGGGTGTTCACCGCCGACCCCCAGCTCGTGCCCGGCGCCCGGCTGCTGACACGGCTGGGCTGGGACGACGCAGCGGCCCTGGCCCTGCAGGGCGCGAGCGTGCTCCACGCCGCGGCCGGCGCCCCGGCCCGCCGGGCGTCGATCCCGGTGCGCGTGCGCGGCGTGCTCACCCCCGGGGATCCCGGCACGTTGATCGCCGACGGTCCCGGCGGCGACGCCCCCGGTGGCCCCGTGGCCCTGGCCCACCGCTCCCGCGTCGCCGTCCTGGAGCGGCGCACCGGCGGCGAAGGCCGCGAACACGCGGTGCGCGCCGACCTCGAGGCCCTGGGGCTCGCCCTCGAAGAGCGCGGGGTCCAGCCCCTGTCCCTGTGCTCGGACGGAGCGCGCGTGTTCTTGCTCCTGCCGGACACCCCCGCGATGGCGCGCGAGCTGGGCTCCCTGCTGGCCGCCGGGGACACCCTGCACCGGGACCTGGGCGCCCTGGCACCGATCGGTGCGGGGGTCGAGGGGGACCTGGAATTGGCCGCGCGTCTGCGCGAGGCCGGCGGTCCTGCTGACTTGCTGCTGCCACCGCGGGCCGGCTCCCGCGCGCGCATCCTGCTGGTGCCGCGCGAGGACCTGTCGGCCACGGCGGCTCGCCTGCACGCGCAGCTCCTGGGGGATGGTGCGCGCCCCACCGCAGGCAGCACGCGGTCCCGCTGACAGGTCCGGGCCGGGCCGGTTTTCTGCCGGGCGGAGACGCCCCTGCGCGTAGGCTCTTGCGCCGACCGCCGCAGGTGAGCCCTTGGACGTTTCCCGCCTACAGATCGATCGTGGCCCCGGACCCCGGCGGGTTCGCCGCAGGAAGAGCACCCTCGGACGCGTGCTGTTGCTCGCGCTCGTCGCAGCCGGGCTGTACGCCTTCCGCGCTCCGCTGCTGGGATGGATCCGAGCGTCCCAGGCGCCGGAGGTCCAGGTCGCCGCCGCGACGCGGATCTCTGCCGCCGCGGCGAACGCGGCCTCCGGCACCGCGGCCAACGGCTACGTCGTCGCACGCCGCCGGGCCGCGTTGTCCGCCGACACCCCGGGCCGGATCGTGGAGCTGAACGTCGAGGAGGGCTCGGTGCTGTCCGCGGGGGACGTGGTCGCGCGCCTGTTCGCGGACGAAGTCGACGCCGCCCTGCGGCGTGCCAAAGCCGAGCTCGGTGCGGCCCGCGCGGCGGTCGCATCGGCGGCTGCGCGCGTCGACGCGGCCGAGAGCCTGCGGCGCGAAGCCAGCGTGGCGGTGACCAGCGCCGAGGCTTCGCGCGAGGAGGCCCGTTCGGCCGTCGCCTTGGCCGAGAAGAACTACGAGCGCGTGAAGGGGCTCGTGACGGACGGGGCGGTCACGCGCGAGCGCTTCGACCAGGCCGAAGAGGGCCTCGTGCAGGCCCGGGCGCGCCTCGCGGTCGCCGAGTCGGCCCACGCCCGGGCCCTGTCGGGGGTCGTGACCGCCGAATCGAACGTCACCGTGGCCGCCGCCGACCACCGGCAGGCCGAGGCCCAGATCGCGGCCCTCGAAGCGGCCCGGGACCAGGCCGAAGCGACCCTGGACAAGACCGTCGTGCGCGCGCCTTTCGACGGCGTCATCGTGCTGAAGGACGCCGAGGTCGGCGAGGTCGTGTCGCCCAACGCCCAGGGGGGACAGAGCCGTGGCTCCGTCGCGACCATGGTCGATTTCGGCTCCCTCGAGATCCAGGTCGAGCTGCCCGAGACCAGCCTGTCGTCGGTCGCGAACGACATGCCCGCGGACGTGTTCCTGGACGCCTTTCCCGGGGAACGCTTCCCGGGGCGCGTGGCGCGCATTTGGCCCACGGCGAACCGTCAGAAGGCGACCATCGAGCTGCGCGTCGTCCTCGAGGAGATCGACGTGCGCATGCGCCCGGAGATGGGCGCGCGCGTCGTGTTCGCGCCGGAGCGGCCGGACGAGCCGGAGGGCGAGGAGTCCTCCACGGGGGTCGACGCCCTGCTGGTGCCCGGCGACGCGGTGGTGCGCTACCGTGGCGAGATGGGCGTGTTCGTGATCAGCGGGGAGCGCGTGGCCTTCCGGGCCGTGCGCGTCGGGGCGACGCGGGGCCGCCGCGTCGCGATCGAAGCGGGCCTCGAGGAGGGCGAGCGCGTCGTGCTCTCCCCCGCCGGGCTCGACGACGGGGACCGGGTCACGGTCCCGGGAGCGAACTGACGCCATGAACGACCTGCGGGAGATGATCGAGCTACGGGGCGTCACGAAGACCTACACCCGCGGCGGGGAGACCCTGACGGTTCTGGACGGGCTCGACCTGACCATGGATGCCGGGCGCTTCTACGCGTTGATGGGTCCCTCCGGGTCGGGCAAGTCGACCCTGTTGAACCTGGCCGGGGGTCTCGACCGCGCGGATGCGGGCGCGGTCGTCGTCGCCGGCGAGAACCTCGCGCGCCTCGATTCGGCGGAGCTGGCCGATTGGCGCGGGGCGAACGTGGGCTTCGTGTTCCAGGGCTTCAACCTGATCCCGGTGCTGTCGGCCCTGGAGAACGTCGCCCTGCCCTTGGCCCTGACGCCGGTCTCGCGCAAGGAGCGCAAGGAACGGGCCCTCTACGCCCTGGAGTTGGTCGGCCTCGGCGATCGCGCGAAGCACCGCCCCGGCCAGCTCTCCGGCGGCCAGGAACAGCGCGTGGCCATCGCTCGCTCGATCGTGACCGACCCGATCCTGTTGCTCGCGGACGAGCCCACCGGCGACCTCGACCGGGGCAGCGCCGACCAGGTCCTCGACCTGCTCGCGAAGTTGAACACCGAGTTGGGCAAGACGATCCTGATGGTCACCCACGACCACAACGCCGCCGGCCGCGCGGAGCGGATCGTGCAGCTGGACAAGGGCCGTCTGATCGGGGTCGCCGAGAACCCGAGCGCCCCCCGGGCGGAGACCGCCGAGGTCTGACCGGAGGGAGACGAGCCGTGGAACTCACCAAACTGATCTGGCGGAACCTGGGGCGGCGCAAGCTGCGTTCGTTCCTGACCGTGGCCTCCCTGGTGGTCGCGCTGTTCCTCCTGTGTTGCCTGCGCAGCCTGATCACGACCCTCGAGGCGGGGACCTCTGCCGCCAGCAGCCAACGCCTGATCGTGCAGTCCGCGGTCAGCCTGTTCGTCGACCTCCCCCAGGCGTACCAGGGCAAGATCGAAGCCGTGCCGGGGGTCGTGCGGACCAGCCCCTGGCAGTGGTTCGGGGGCTACTATCAGAACGAGCGCAACCAGTTCCCGCAGTTCGCGGTCGACGCGGACGAGACCCTGACGATCTACCCGGAGATGGAGATCGTCGAGGGGTCGCGCGAGGCCTTCGAAGCCAGTCGTCGGGGCTGCATCATCGGCGCGGGCCTGGTCGAGCAGTTCGGCTTCCAGGTCGGCGACGTCGTGCCGATCCTGCCGGGCATCTTCCCGCATCCCGACGGCCCCGGCGTGGCCTGGGAGTTCGAGGTCGCGGGCATCTACGAGCCGACCCAGCGGAACTTCGACCGCACGATGCTGCTGTTCCACTGGGAGTACTTCGAGGAGACCGTGGAGGCGGGCACCGGGGAAGCGCCCGGGGTCGGCACCTTCGTGTTGCAGCTCGACGAGGACGCCGAGCCCACCGGGGTCATGGCGCGGGTGGACCAGCTCTTCGAGAACGGCCCCCAACGGGTCCAGGCCACCAGCGAGGCGGAGTTCCAGGCCCAGTTCATCTCGATGCTCGGCAGCGTGCCCTTCTTCCTGTCGACGATCGGCGGCGGCGTGCTGATCGCGATCCTCCTGGCGGTGGTGAACACCATGCTGATGGCCGGTCGGGAGCAGACCCGCGAGCTGGGCATCCTGAAGGCCCTGGGGTTCACCGACGGCGATGCGATGCGCCTCCTGGTCGGGCAGGCGCTGTTCCTGTGCGCCCTGGGCGGGGGGCTCGGCATCCTGCTGTCCAAGCTGACCGAGCCGGGCATCGGCAAGGCCATGGGACGCTTCTTCCCGGGCTATCGCGTGAACGAGGAGACGATCCTGATCGCGATCGTCGTCACGGTCGCCCTGGGCCTGTTCGCCGGCGCGGCGCCGGCCCTGCGGGCGGGACGCCTGCGGACCGTGGACGCCCTGGCCCAGAAGGACTGAAGCCGGCGGCCCCATGAAGTTCGTCCCCCCCTTCTACAACCTGCGCAGCCTGCTCGTCCGGCGCGGCCCCACCCTGCTGACGATCTGCGGGATCGCCGCGACGGTGGCGACCGTGGCCGGGGTGCTCGCCCTGCAACAGGGCTTCGCGTCCCTGTACGCCGAGAGCGGGCGGGACGACGTCGCCGTCGTCCTGCGCCCGGGGGCCACCTCGGAGGGGGTCAGCACCTTCCGCCGCGAGGGGGCGGTCAAGATCGCCAAGTCCACGCCCCTGTTCGAGGAGGGCCCCGACGGCCAGCCCCTGGCGTCGATGGAGTGCTACCTGGCGGTGCGCCGTTTCCGCGTGGCCGGGGGCGAGACCAACGTTCCCCTGCGGGGCGTGCAACCGGCGACCTTCGCGATCCGCGGGGAGAACTTCCGGGTGGTCGAGGGACGCCCCTTCCAGGCCGGGACCGACGAGGTCGTCGTCGGACGCGGCCTGGTGGACCGCATCCAGAACTGCGCCCTGGGCGAGGTCCTGACGGTCAACACCACGCCCTTCCGGGTGGTCGGGATCTTCGAGTGTGAAGGGCCCTTCGAATCCGAGATCTGGGGCGACTTCGACCGCATGTTGGAAGCCCTCGAGCGCTTCGGGCCCAACCGCCTGATCGCGAAGGTGGCCCCCGGCGCGGACCTCGCGGCCCTGGACGAGGTGCTGCGCTCGGACCCGGACACCCCCGCGACCGTGCAGAGCGAGCGCAGCTACCTCAGCTCCCAGACCGAGCTGTTGTCCGGCGTGCTCGTGTTCCTGGCGGGCTTCCTCGGGGTGGTCATGGGCGTCGCGGCGGTGTTCACCGCCACGAACACGATGCTGTCGGCGATCGCGGCCCGGACCCACGAGATCGGCATCCTCTTGGCGACCGGGTTTCGGCCCCTGCCGATCTTCCTGGCGTTCCTGTTGGAGGCCCTGGTGTTGGGCCTCCTGGGGGGCCTGGTCGGCGCCCTGCTCGTGTTGCCCCTGAACGGCATCGAGACCGGTACGACGAACTTCCAGACCTTCACCGAGGTGGCCTTCGCGTTCCGCATCACCCCCCGGGTGCTGCTGATCGCGGTGGTGTTCAGCCTCGCCCTGGGTCTGTTGGGCGGCATGCTCCCGGCCTGGCGCGCCGCGCGCATGACCCCGACCGCCGCGCTGCGGCGCCAGTAGCCGCCCGCTAGCCCTCCGCCCAGCGGAAGCTGGCGATCAGGTGGTCGAGCTCGTCCAGGGGAGCCGGCGCGGGAGCGTCTTCCGCGGGCTCGGCGGCGGTCGGTTCGGGTGATTGCGCGTCCCCCTCTTTCCACAGCTCCAGGATGTACGGCTTGGACAGCGCGAGTTGCAGCGCGTCCGGGACGTGCAGGTCGATCTGCCGCTGGAACGAGACCAACCAGGAGGTGCCGTCGGGGGCGCGCCAACCGAAGACGCGCTGCTCCCAGGTCGAGTCCTGGTGGCCGATCCGGATCCCCAGGCTCGGGTAGACCACGCGGCCACCCTTCAGCTCGCGGCCGTCGAGCACGAGGGTGTCGTCGCTGCGCGTGGCGCCCTTCATGCGGGCCAGGCCCGACAGGTACGTCTCGCAGATCGCGTCCGGATCCCCGTCGTGGTGTTGCATGTGCACCGCGAGCCCGTCGCCGCGGACCACCAACCAGCCGTTGACCGCCTCGGGCGCCCGGCTCGCGCCGGAGAACTCCCAGGCGCGCGGATTGTCGAAGGTGAAGGAGCCGGGGACCTCGAAGCGCCGCAGCGGGAGCAGCTCCAGGCCCAGTCTCCGGCCGTCCGCGAGCACGGTGGTGCTGCCGAGGGTCATCTCGCGGCTCTCCCCGTCGAGGGTCAGCCGCACCCGCAGGGCGGGCTCGGTCCGGAGCGGGTCGGGGGTGGACGGGGACGGCGGAGCCGCCTGATCCTGGAGGGCCGCTCCGGCGGTCAGGGCCAGGCCGGCGAGGAAGGCGCCGAGGAGGGGGAGCTTGGGATTTTGCATGGGTCGTTCGGTCCGGTGCTCGGACCCGGTGGGGTCCGCTTCGCGGGGGGCCCCTCCGGGCGTTCGGGGGCCGCGGTTCGAACGCCACCGACGCCCGCCCCCTTGGGATTTTCGCGCCGGCCGGCGTCCGTGGCCTACGTGCCGCCCCGCAGCTCGAGCCCGTCGCTGAGCAGGACGGCGGCGCCGCCGGTGGCGAAGGGATTGACCAGGATCCCCTGGACGAAGTACGCCCGGCCGATGGTCGACGCGTCGGGGGGGATCGCGACGTCGAAGGTCGCCGGGCTCCCCGGGCCCGTCCAGACGGCGACGTCCGGCCACTTGGTGGCCAGGCTGAGCAGGGGATCGACCAGGAGCTCGTAGGTCCGGCCCGCACCGGGCAGGCGGACGAGGGGTCCCCCGGGATACCCCGCGGCCGGTTGGAAGGCCCCGTACAGCAACCCGACCGCGGGGGCCTCGACGGTGCCCGTGGGGTCGTCCAGGGCGAGGATCATCGTGGCCCCCGGCCGGGGCATGCCGTTGTCGACGAACAGGGTGCCGGCGGGATTGACCCCCGAGCCGTAGGCGACGACCTGGGCCGCGTCCGAGAGCAGCGCGTTCTGGTGCGCCAGGAGGATCTGGCGCGTCCCCACCGGCGGGGCGGTGCAGACGCCGCTCAAGGCGGAGCCCTGGACCAGGATGCGGTCGTCCGGGTTGCCGCGCACGTCGAGGATCAGGTCCACGGCCCCGGCGGTGTGTCCGGAACGCGCCGACAGCCACAGGGCGCCCAGGGGCGAGGACGCCCGGGCGATCGGGGTCAGGCACGGGCCGTCGGGGATCAGCACGAAGCGCGCCAGCTCGTCCGGGGTCCAGTTGTAGCCCCCGGCGACGTTGGCCGCGTCGTCCTCGTGCACGTAGAGCCCGAGGACCGGGAAGCCCTCCCCTTCGAGGGCCCGAAAAATCGCCGCGTTGACGTGGTCCCCGTGCCAGTGCGGGCTGACGAAATGCAGGGGCGTGCCCGCCGGCGGGCGGCCCAGGCAATCCCGCACGGTGGCCGCGACGTTGGCCGCGTCGAAGGCCGCATCGTGCAGGGCCGAGCCGGGCCCGACCGGATCGCCGTAGCCACCCCCGAACAGCAGCACGGATCCATCGTCCAGGGGGAACAGGTAGAGGCAGGCGTTGTAGGCCACGCCGTTGCCCGCGGTGTTCGCCTTCGCGCTGTAGACGACGTGGAACCCCAGGGTGTCATCGAGGGTGACCGGCACGAAGTCGATCCCGACCTCGTAGGGCAGCGGGCGGTTGTCCCGCGCGTTGCCCGCGGTGCAGCCCGCCGTCGCCCGCCCCCCGGCCAGGTGGGGCCAGGCCGGTCCCTGGCCGCCCACGGGCCGCGAACCGATCGCGACGGGGCCGGCGCCCGTCGCGCAACCGCCCCCCGGCAGGGCCGCGGGGTTGCGGGGGTAGCGGAGCTCGGGGACCAGGCAACCGTGTTCGCCGCAGTCCGGCTCGGGCGGGGGAGTCGCGGCGTCCGCGGCTCCCTGGGCCGGCGAGGTGGCGAGCGCCAGGCAGAGGATCGTGACGGGGATCACGGCGTTCATGCTCGGGATCCGGTTCCCCGTGTCCAGGAAGTCCCGAGGGGGGCGGCGCTGTTTTTTTGCGATCCCTTGGCCGCGGGACCCGGCTCGGATCCGTCCCCGGCGTGGGCGAGGGATGGCGGGATCCCCTGCGGCAGGGCCGACACCCCGGCTATCCTTCGCGCCAACCCGGCCCGATGAGCATCCAGTCCCACGAATCCGACGAGCGCCGCCGGCTCGAAGACCTCGAAGCCGCCCTGCACGCGGCCCCCGAGGACCTGCGCGCGTTCCTGGCGGAGGTCCACCCGGCCGACCTGGCGGAGTTCCTCCAGGAGCTCGAGCTCCAGGATGCGCGGGCCATCGGGCGGATGCTCGACGCCGAGCAGCGCGCCGAGCTGCTCGTCTTCGCCGAGGATTCGGTCCGCGAGGAGCTCCTGGAGGTGCTGGAGCCCGAGCAGATCGCCGAGGCCGTGCAGGAGATGCCCGCCGACGAGGTGGTGGACCTCCTGGCCCTGGCCGACGAGGAGATGACCGAGGCGGTCCTCGAGAGCGTGGACGACGAGCGCGCCGAGGACCTGCGCGAGCTCTCCCGCTACGACGCCGAGACCGCCGGCGGCCTGATGACGCCGGAGTTCATCACGGTCCCCGTGACGGCCCACGTCAGCGACGCGATCAAGCGGATCAAGTCCGAGGACGGGCCCAAGGCGGACGAGGAGCTGGGCGTCTTCGTGGTCGACGCGGATGGGCGACCCCTGGGCTTCGTCAGCGACCGCGAGCTCCTGACGACCCAGATCCACACGCCGATCGCCGAGGTGATGGACGACGACCTGATCCTCGTCCACGCCCAGGACGACCAGGAAGAGGTCGCCCAGGTCGCGATCAAGTACGACGTGTCCGCGGTGGCGGTGGTCGACGACGACGGGATCATGCTGGGGGTCATCGCCGGGGACGACGTCCAGGAGGTCTACCAGGAGGAGGCCGAGGAGGACATCCGCAAGCTGGTCGGCACGTCCGCCAACGAGCAGACCCGGATGCCCGTCCTGCGGCGCGTGCGCTACCGCATCCCCCTGCAGGCCCTGACCGTGGCCGGAGGCTTGGCCACCGCCGCGCTCCTGCGCTGGGGCTTCGGCAGCAGCGAGAGCGCCTCGGACGTGCTGCGCTACCTGCCGATCATCATCGGACTGGCGGGGAACGTGGGGATCCAGTCCTCCACGATCCTCGTGCGCGCCTTCGCCACCGGTGAGGTCACCCGCGAACGCGAGCTGTCCGTGTTGGGCTCGGAGTTGTCCGTCGGGCTGATCATCGGCCTCCTGTGCGGCCTGTTGACCTTCTCGATCGCCGGTCAGATCGAAGGGGGTGGCGAGGCCGGCTACGCCCTCGCGCTGGCCGTCGGCGTGGCCATCGTCGTCGCGGTCTTCTGGGCTTCGCTCCTCGGCGCCACCGTACCGATGGCGTGCGAACGGCTGGGAATCGACCCGGCCGTCGTGGCCGGCCCCTTCTTGATCACGCTGAGCGACCTGTCCGGGACGGCGATCTTCGTCGTCGTCGCGAACGTGCTCCTGACGACCGTCTGAGCGTGCCGCCCGTGTCCCGCCAAACGGCAGCCCGCGCTCCGCGCGCCAAGTCCCCCGGCGGCCTGGGGAAGCGCGTGCGACGGGGCCTGTTCGCCCTGGTCTGGGCCGCGGCGCTGTTGGTCTTGCTGCTGATCGTGTTGCGCGCGTTCGTCGGCAACGTGTTCCCGGTCTCGACCTCTTCGATGCGTCCGACGATCTACGGCGGCGCCGCCCAGCCCGGGGACGTGCCCGAGACCGAGTGGGTCCTGGTGACCTACGACCGCTCGGCTCCGACCCGCAACGAGTTGGTGATCGCGCGACCCGAGGGGGCCGAGGAACCGATCGTCAAGCGGGTCCTGGGCCTGCCCGGCGAAACCCTGCGCCTGGTGCGCGGGGACCTGTTCGTGAACGGGGCTCCCTCCGGGACCCTGGCCTCGGAGGCGGGGCGGCCGGACTTGATCCCGCTGTGGGATTCGAACCGGCAGCCCGTCGGGTCCTGGTTGAGCCTGGTGGCCGAGCCCGGTGCGGACTGGTCGGACACCGGGCGCACGCTGCACCTGCGGGCCGAAGCCAGCACCCTGAGGGCTTCCCTGGCGGCCCTGCACACGCCGGCCCGGGACGGGTACGCGTCTCCCCGCGGGGAACGGGTGCCGGGTACCCAAGAGGTCAACGACCTGGCCCTCGAGCTGGAGCTGACCCTGGACGCGGTCGGTTCCCCTGCGGAAAGCCTCGTGGTCCTGGAGCTGACCGAAGCCGGGGATGCCTTCACCCTCCTGTTGTGGCCCTCCGCGGAGCGCGCGGACCGCGGCCACACCTTCACCGCACAGCTGGTGCGCACCCCGGTGGAGCGGCCCGCGTCGGGTCTGGACCTGGACTCCCTGCCGGCCGACCTGGACCCCGACTTCGAGGTCCTGGTGGAGACCACGCTCGAGCTGCCCCAGGGCGAGGCCTTCGGTCTGGGCCTCGCCAACGTCGACGACGAGCTGCGCGTGACCCTGGCGGGGGAGCCCGTGCTGGTTCACCGCTACGGGCGCAACCGTCCCCATGGGCGGGCCCACAGCGCGAACCAGCACGTCTCCCCCCGGGCCCGCTTCGGCGGCTGCGGCGTGGCGGGACGCTTCGAGGCGATCCGCGTTCTGCGGGACCTGTACTGGTCTCCGCAGGGTCCCTATGCCACCGAGACCGAGCTGTTGCTGGGTCCCGGGGAGTACTTCCTGTTGGGGGACAACTCGCGTGCCAGCACGGACTCCCGCAGCTTCGGTCCGATTCCCCTGGAGCGTATCAGCGGCCGGGCCAAGGCCGTGGTGTGGCCCCTGGAGCGCCGCCGCCGCCTGTAGACTGCGGGGGCCCCGGGCCCCATCCCACCCCCACTCGCTATGGAAACCCTGCTGTTCTTCTTGGTCGCCCTGAGCTTCGGCGCGGGCTTCGCCGCCTACCGGGTCCTCGGTCGCAGGGGGGACGCCGCCGACGCCTTCGGACAGATGTCGAAGGAGGCCAAGACCCTGGGGTCCCTGGCCCTGATCCTGTTCCTGTCGGGCTGCGGCCTGGCCGCCCTGGCCCCGGGTCTGGACCTCGAGATGCTCCCGCGGACGGGAATGTCGACCCAGGACCGCGCGGAGTACATGCTGGAGGCCGGGGGCTGGGATCAGACCGCCCTGGCCCTGATGCTCCTGGGCGGCAGTGCCTGCCTGATGGTCCTCGCCCGGACCCTCTGGCCGCGCCGCTAGCGTCCCGACGCAGGACGCGCGGTCCGCCGGGCCCGGACGGAAAAGCCGGCCTCCCCACGGAACCCGCCGCGCCCGGGGGGGTTCCATGGGAGGATGGGAGGCCCCTCGGCTGGCCGCCCCTCGCGCCCGCATTGCCCGATGCACGAATCCGACCAAGACCCTGGCGTGCGCCTCATGTTGGCCTGGAAGGCCGGCGACGAGCAGGCCTTCGAGCGCATCGTCGAGCGCTATGCGGGTCAGGTCTGGTCCCTCCTGACGCGCTTCCTGGGGCCCGTGCCGGGTCGCGAGGACCTGGCGCAGGAGGTGTTCCTGCGGGTGGTGCGCTCGCGGGAGCGCTACGAGCCGACCGCCAAGCTGTCCACCTGGCTGTACCGCATCGTGTTCCACCTGGCGGTGAACCGCACCGAGCGGGACGGCCGTCGCCCCCTGCGCCTGGTGGGGGAAGAGGGCAACGAGGCCCTGGGCGCCTTCCCCGACGAGAGCGCGGAGGCCCCCGACGAGGACCTGGCCCGGGAGGACGTGGTCGACGCGGTCCGCACCGCCGTGGGCCGCCTGCCGGAGCGCCAGCGCTTGGCGCTGATCCTGGCCAAGTATCACGAGCTGCCCTACGCGGAGATCGGCGAGGTCATGGGCATCTCCGAGAAGGCCGTGAAGTCCACCGTGCACCGCGCCCGCGAGAGCCTGCGGGAGTGGTTGGCTCCCTTCGTCGACGAGGAGGCCCTGCGATGAGCGACTGTGCACGCTTCCGCGACCGACTGGAGGTCGCCCTGGCGGGACAGCGGGACGTCGAGTTCCTGCGCGCCCTGGGCTGGCACGAGCACCTGTTCGCCTGCGCCGCCTGCCGGACCCTGCTGGAGTCCGAGGAGGCCCTCGAGGCCCTGCTCGACGCCCTGCCGGAGGTCCACCTGCCGGACGACCTCGCGAACCGCGTCCTGGCGCGCCTGCAGGCCCTGCGGAGCGCCGCCGCACCCGACTCCGACGGCGGAGCCCTGGACCGCGTGCTCAGCCACGCCTCTTCGCCGGCCCCGCCCGCGGGCCTGGGTCCGCGCGTGTTCCGGGCGGTGCAGGAGCGGCGCGCCGACGAGGCCCTGGAGCACCTGCTCGAGCGCCTGCCGAGCGAGCCCCCGCCGGCGGATCTGGGGCGCCGTGTGTTGGCCGCGGCGACCCGCGAACAGGCCCGCCGCAACGAGCTGATCGCCCTGCCCCTGCGCTGGTCCTGGGCGGCGGCGGCGCTCCTCCTGTTGGGTTTCGGGGCCTGGATCCTCGGCGGCGGGCCGGCCCCGGACCCCACCGGGGGGCAGGTCGCGGGCGGGCCGGAGCCCGAGGTCGACCCCGACCTGTTGGCTTCCCTCGACGTGCTGGAGAACTGGGAGCTGCTGCTGTCCGACGACGTGGACCTCCTGTTGGGGGGCCTGGGCACGGTCGGTGAATTGGCCAGCGGAGTCGACTCCCTGTTCGGTCCCTTGTTGGACGAGCCGCCCGGCGGGGGGGAAGGACGATGAAGCGTTCCCTACGGCGCTCCCTGTTGGCCCTGGTCCTGTCCATCGGCTCGCTGCTCGCGGCCGTCGGCGTCGGGATCGGCGCCCCCCAGCGCACCACGGACCTCGAGGCCCTGCGCGCCCGTTGGTTGGAGAAGTCCCCCGAGGAACGCGCCCTGCTGCGACGTCGCTTCGAGGAGTTCTCGAAGCTCGACCCCGCGGTCCGGCTCGAGCTGCGGCGACGGGCCGACGAGGTCCGCGGGACCCTGCGGGTCTTCGAGCACACGCCGCCCCCCTGGGTGCGCGAGCGCCTGGAGGGGACCGCCCCCGGGGAGCGCGACCGCGAGCTGCGCCGCTGCGTCGAGGATCACCACCGCCGGCGGGGCCACGACATGCGGGATCGACTCCCGCCCGACCTGCGCACGCGCCTGGAACAGGCCCAGACCCGGGAAGAGCGGGCGGCCGTCTTCGAGGAGATGTTCCGTCGCGGCCGCGAGGAGATGTTCCCGCGCTTCGTGCGCAAGATGGGTCACCGGCTCGGCCTCGAGGCGGCCGAGATCGAGGCCCTGTCCGCGACGCCGATCGCCGAACAGGATGCGGTGCTCGCGAACCTCAAGCGCCGGATGATGCTCCAACGCGGGCGGCCGGAGGGCATCGACGAGGCGGATTGGGAGGCCTGGCAGGGGTTGTCCGACCAGGACTTCATCGAGCGGGTCGAGCTCTCGGGGGCCCGTTGGTGGTCCGGGGATCGCCAGGGCGGACACCGGCGCGGCTCCCGCGGACGGCGCGGTGGGGGCCACGGCGGCCCCCGCGGCACGGGGCCCGAAGGATCCTCCGAGGGATCTCCCGGAGGGCCGCCGCGGACCCCCCGCGGATCCGGCGGCCGCGGCGAGCCCGGCCCCGAGAAGCCCTCCGGCGGGCGGCCCTGAGGCCTGCCGGGCCCCGCCGTCCACCCGGGACACTAGACTGCGCGGTCGCCATGACCGCTCCGAGCTCCGAACGGCTCCACGAACCCGCGCCGCCCGGGGCTTCGATGGGCCAGCCTCCGGCCCTGCCCGCGGTGGGAGTGGACGAGGTGCTGCACCGCGAGGACGCGGTGTTCATCGACCTGCGGGCTCCGGAGGAGTACGCTGAGGACCACCTGCCGGGGGCCCACAACGTGCCGCTGTTCGACGACCTCGAACGGGGGCTGATCGGGACCCTGTACCACCGCTCCTCGGTGGAGGAGGCCTTCGACGAGGGTGTGCGCCGCACGCACCGGCGCGTCGCCGGGTTGGTCGAGGAGATCGCGGCGGTCACCGGCTGGCAGCCCCCGAGCCGGGACCTGGGGGGCCTGGTCGAGGAGCTGACCCGGGGCGGGGTCCGCGGCACCGAGGGCGCCCTCCGCGTCGCGCGCGTGGCGCCCCCGGCGCGGCCGGTGGTCCTGAACTGTTGGCGTGGGGGCATGCGCTCCCGCAGCGTGGCCGCGTTACTGCGCGGCCTGGGGCTCGGGCGCGCGGTGGTGTTGGAGGACGGCTACAAGGCCTACCGGCGCGCGGTGCGCACGGCCCTCGCCGACTGGAGCTCGCCGCGGGCCTACGTGCTGCGGGGCTTCACCGGCGTCGGCAAGACCCTGGTCCTGCGGGCCCTGGAGGCCCTCCACCCGGGCTGGACCGTGGACCTCGAGGGGGCCGCGGGTCACCGCAGCTCGATCCTCGGCATGGTCGGCCTGCACCCGGTGACCCAGAAGGGCTTCGAGTCCCGCCTGGGCCGGCGTCTCCAGAGCGGGTTCCCGGGGGGCCTGGTGGTGTTCGAGGGCGAGAGCCGCAAGGTCGGGGACCGCATCGTGCCCGGCCGGCTCTGGGAGGCCCTGCGCGGCGGGACGCCGTTGGAGCTCGTGGCCCCGGTCGCCCGGCGCGTGGAGGTCCTGTTGGAGGACTACCTCAGCGAGGAGAGCAACCGCGCCCCCCTCGCCCGGCAGCTCCCGTTCATCGAAGAGCGCCTCGGGGCCGGGCGCTGGCGCGGGGTCCTCGTGGACCTCCTGGCCTCCGGACGGGAAGCGGAGCTGGTGGAGATCCTGCTGGAGCACTACTACGACCCCCTGTACCGCCACTCCGAAGCCCGCTTCCTGGAGGAGCGCGCCGCCGCGGGCCACGGGGGCTACGGGGCCCGCTTCGAGACCGGGGATGTCGAGGCGGCCGCGCGGGAGATCGCCGCCTGGGTGGAACGGGACCGGGACGCCTGAGCCCCGGCCGGCTCAGGACCCCAGGAACTCCCCGACGCGCTCCAGGAAGGCCTCCGGGGCCTCGAGCCAGGGCATGTGCCCCACGTCCTCGAACACCGCCAACGCGGCCTGGGGCAGGGCCTCGCGCCATTCCTCCGCGCCCTCGACGGGGATCGGGTCCCGCCGCCCGTGCACGATCAAGACCGGTTGGGTCAGGGCGGCGAGCTCGGCGCGCCAGTCGTAGTCCCCCAGCTTCTCCATCACGCGCCGGCCCTGGTCGTTGACTCGCTCCACGTCCTCGTTCGGCGCGACGCAGGGATCCGAACGCATGCCCCCGAGCACGCCCCCGTCGACGACGTAGGCCCGGTGGATCACGTCGTTCACCCGCCGGCCGTAGGCCTGGGGCTCGCTCTCCTTCTGGCCGGCCCGCTTGTCGCGGTCGAGGGCCTGCAGGGCCTCCAGGTCCAGGCGGCAGGCCAGGTTGTCGAGGAAGTGCCCGAACCAGGGCTTCGCCCGGGGCGGGGACGGGCCCACCAGGACCAGCCGCCGCACGTGGTCGGCCTGCTCCAGCCCGAAGCGCGCGGCGATCATCGCGTAGTAGGACCAGCCCATCAGGTCCACGCGCGCGAAGCGCGGGTCCTCCGCCGCCACGTGTGCGCGCAGGGCCGCCAGGTCCGCCAGATCGTCGCGCAGGCTGAGCCGGTCCAGGTCCTCGACCGAGGAGGAGCGTCCCCGTCCGCGCACGTCGTAGAACAGGATCGGCCGCGTCTGCCACAGGGCGTCGAGGTCGTCCCCCAACCAGCTCAGGGCCGGGACGACCAGGGGAGTCGCCGCGGCTCCGGCGTCGGTCCCCACCAGGCGGTACGCGATCTCGATCCCGGGGGCCGTGCCGAGGTGTCGGATGTCGTTCATGTCAGCGGCGTCCCCGCCGGTCTCGGGGGGCGTTCAGCCGAGCCGCGCGTTCTTCGCGAGCAGGGCGAGCCCGCTGCGGGCCTGGGCGTAGAGCTCCCGCGGTCCCCTGACCGTCGCGAGCCGGCGCGCAATGTAGCCAGGTCGGAGATAGAAGCGCCGAATCAAGCGGCGTTTCAGGCGCAGCATCTCCCCCGGACCGAGGGTCGTCGTTGGCAGGGTCGCGGCCTCCCCGGCCTGGTCCATCTCGAGCGCTTCGGGGGCGGCCAACCCCAGGGACAGGACCTCGCGCCGGAAGGGGGTGCCGAAGCGCGGCACCGCGACGTTGACCGACAGGAAGTCCAGCTCCAGCTCGAGGGCGTAGGCCAACTGCTCCTCCAGGCTCTGGGTGTCGTCCTCGGGCAACCCGATCAGGAAGGTCCCCACGGTGCGCAGGCCGGCGGCGCGCGCGCGCCGGAACGCGTCGCGGACGACCGCCGTGCCGTACCCCTTCTCGTACCGCGCCAGGACCTCGTCCCGGGAGCTCTCCGCGCCGAGGATCACCGTGTGGCAGCCCGCCCGGGCCATGTGCGCGAGCAGCTCGTCGTCGGCCCGGTCCGGCCGCAGGAACGCGGTCCAGGTCAAATC
Source organism: Hippocampus kuda (assembly GCA_901007745.1). Classification (NCBI taxonomy): domain Eukaryota; kingdom Metazoa; phylum Chordata; class Actinopteri; order Syngnathiformes; family Syngnathidae; genus Hippocampus; species Hippocampus kuda. The sequence continues at coordinate 200,654 of CAAKHF010000829.1, read as the reverse complement.
GCCCCGCTCCGCCAGGGCCGCGCACAGCTCCAGCCCGCGGCCGTGCTGCACCCCGAAGGTCTGGTCCAGGAAGAACACCTCGCGCACCCCCCGGGCGCGCAGGTCGTCCAGTTCCTCCAACACGTCTTCCACCGGCCGCACCTGGAAGCCCAGGGTCGACATCACGCAGAACGTGCACGGGTAGGGGCAACCGTAGTCGGTCAGGACCGTCGCGAAGGGCGTGCGCCGGGCGAAGGGGAAGCGGTACCCGTTGCGGGGGAAGAGCTCGTGGCGCGGGCGCGGCACGCGGTAGGTCGTGCCCCGCGGCCGGGGGTCCGTGCGCCGCGCGGCCTGGCGCACGGTCAGCGTGCGATACCCCGGCCCGTGGTCCCCCGCCAGGTAGCGCAGGCACTCGTCGCTGGTGAAGTCGTGCAGTGCGGCCTCCAACCAGGGCTCCGCGGCCAGGCGCGCCGCCGCGTCCTCGTGCAGCACGTCGCCGGTCGCGAGCACCCGGATGCCCCGTTCGGCGACCCGGGCAAAGAAGGCGCGGTCCTGGCCCCAGGTCACCGCCGCGACCAGCCCGATCACGACCGCGGGCTCCGCCGCCGCGACCCGCGCGAGGGCCTCCTCCGGAGCGAGTTTCTCGGCCACGCAGTCGAGCACCTCGACCGTGTGCCGCGCGGCCAGGGTCCCCGACAGCAGCAAGAGGTCGACGGGGTGATAGACGTAGTCGGACTTGGTGGTCTTCGAGCAGAGATAGTCCCGGAGCACCGTCTGCCGTGCCGGGGGGTTCAGCAGGAGGACCTTCACCGGGGCGAGGGCGCGATCCTGTTCCCCGGGCCCCCCTCGAGGGCTTCCCACCGGGGGCCGACGGTCCGTCCGCCGATCTCGTCCCGGGTCGCGGCCAGGACGTACCCGACCGAGAGGTTCGTCATGCACTCGGCCCGCCCGCGGGCGCAGTTGCTGAGCTTGTTGTCGTGGACGTTGATGCAGGGGCTGCAGGCCGAGGGCAGGTACAGGGCCCGGGCGCAGCGCCCGATCGGCCGGTACAGGGCCGGGGTCTCCGGCCCGAACAACCCGATCGTCGGGGTGCCCAGGGCCGCGGCGACGTGCATCGGCCCCGAGTCGTTCGTCACGAACACCTCCGCGGCCCCCAAGAGGGCCACCAGGCCCCCCAGGGACAGCCGTCCGGAGAGGTTCGCCAGGCGTCCCGGGGCCAGCTCCCCGACCAGGGTCTCGACCCGCCGGGTGCGCTCTTCTTCCGCGGCGGAGCCGACCAGCAGGATCCGCGCGCCGTCCTCGGCCACCAGCCGGCGCGCCAGTTCGGCGAAGCGCTCGGCCGGCCAGCGCCGCTCGAGGGACAGCTCGCCGGCGTTGGGGTTCAACACGATCAGGGGACCGGTCCCGCAGACCCCGCTCTCGATCAGCCGGGTCGCGGCCTCCAGGCGGTGCTCGAGGCTGACCCCGAAGGCCTCCAGGTCCGCGGGTCCCACGGGGTGCCCGTTCTCGCCCCCGGCCAGGGCGCGGAAGTTGCGCGCGACGTGCCAGTCCCGCTCGAAGGGGACCAGGTCCGTGTGGAACCCGCCCCGGGAGATGCCCGGGGCGCAGAAGCCCAGGCTGCGGGGGGCCCCGGACAAGAGGGAGACCACGGCCGAGAAGCGCGTGAAGAACTCGAAGTCGTAAACCGCGTCGAAGTCGCGTCGGCGGACCTCGCGGGTCAGCCCCAACAGGCGCAGGGCCAGCCGGAACCAGGAGGACACGCCCAGGTCCACCGTCACGACCTCGTCGAAGACCCCCAGGCCCCGGGCGAAGCTGCGGTTGCCCTCCAGGGTCAACAGGGTCAGCCGCGCCCCGGGGTGGCGCGCGCGCAGGGCGCGGACGGCCGGGGTCAGCAGTTGCAGGCTCCCCAGGCCCCAGAACTTGACCGCCAGGATCCGGCGGGCCGGCGCCTCGGTGCCGCGCCGACGGAACAGCCGCGCCGGCTGGAGGGCCAAGCTGGCGAGGCCTCCCAGGACGCGGTCGGCGACTTGCAGACGGTGCATCGGGATGGCCATCTGGAGACATCCTACGGGAGGGGCGGGACCTCGATACTGCCTACGTCGAAGAGGGAGCTCGCAGGCGGTTGTTAGGTGGCCCCAGCGCGTCTATCTTGAGGGGCTTCTCCTCCCGGGGCAGGGCCAGGATGGCCCGCTTTCCCCGGGTGCCCCGAGCCAGCGCACCCCGGGGACCCGTCCCCTGCCCGCTCTTTCCTCCGGTCCCTCCTCTCCCCAGGCTTCCGCCGCAGCGGTCGCGTTCTCAACCATGTGCGGATTCATCGGTGTCTACGGTCCCGAAGGTGTCGACGTCGCATCGGAGATCTACGAAGGCTTGCTCGCGATCCAACACCGCGGCCAGGACGCGGCTGGGATCACGACCTTCACGGATACGTTCCACGTCAAGAAGGGCAGCGGCCTGGTGCGGGACGTGTTCACCGCCTCCGACATGGCCAGCCTGCGGGGCAACCTGGGGGTGGGGCACGTGCGCTACCCGACGATCGGGGTGGGCTCGGGGGACGACGCGCAGCCCTTCCACGTCAACTTCCCGATCGGCGTCGCGATGGCGCACAACGGGAACGTGACGAATTTCCGCGACCTGCGGCAGTCCCACCTGACCTCCTGCGGCACGCGGCTCAACTCGACCTGCGACGTCGAGATGATCCTGTTCGTGTTCATGCGCGCTCTGACCGAGGGCCTGCGCCCCGGCGAGCTGGTCTCCGCCGAATCGGTCTTCCGGGCCGTGGAGACGGTCCACCGCGAGGTGCGCGGCGCCTACTCGGTCGTCGCGGTCCTGCCGGACGTCGGGCTGGTCGCGTTCCGCGACCCCTTCGGGATCAAGCCGGCCGCCTTCGGCCAGAAGGAGATCAAGGGGGAGCGTTGGTTCGCCTTCGCCTCCGAGAGCGTCGTGTTGGACGTCGCCGGCTACGAGAGCTCCCAGGACATCGGCGCCGGGGAAGTGGTCTACATCGACACCGAGCGCAAGGTCCACCGCCGCCAGGTCTCGTCCCAATCCCACCACCCCTGCATTTTCGAGCTGGTGTACTTCGCACGGCCCGATTCGATGCTGGACAGCGTTTCGGTCTACAAGACGCGCATCCGCTTCGGCGAGGCCTTGGCCGACCAATGGAAGGCCAGCGGGGCGCCGACGCCGGACGTGGTGATCCCGATCCCCGACTCCTCCCGGGACTCGGCCATGGCCATGGCGGCGCGCATGGGCCTGCCCTATCGCGAGGGCCTCGTGAAGAACCGCTACATCGGGCGCACCTTCATCATGCCCAGCCAGGACTCCCGCCAGAGCTCCCTGAAGCGCAAGCTGAACGCGATCCCCCTGGAGTTCAAAGACAAGAACGTGCTGCTGGTGGACGATTCGATCGTGCGCGGGAACACCGCCCGCCGGATCGTGAAGATGGCCCGGGACGCCGGGGCCAAGCGGGTCTACATGGGCATCACCAGCCCTCCCCTGGTGGACCCCTGCCCCTACGGGATCGACATGGCCACCAAGACGGAGTTCGTCGCGACCGGCCGTAGCGTCGAGGAAATCGCCGGGGCCCTGAACGTCGACTACATGCTGTATCTCGACCGCGACGCGATGAACGAGGCCGCGCGCAAGGGGAACCCCAACATGAAGAACTTCTGCAACGCCTGCTTCAACGGGGACTACCCGACCGGCGACATCACGACCGAGGTCCTCGAGACCATCGGCGGCGAGCGCAGCGCCAGCCGCGAGAGCCAGCGCCTGTTCACCTTCACGGGCTAGGGCAGCGGACCGCGCGAGTCCGCCGGCGCTCCGTGCCCTGAGTGGGTGGGCTCGGGGCGCGCTGGCTCGCCGGGGCCGGCCGGGGACCCGAGGCCAGGAGGCCGGGGCGTCCAGGGCCCCAGGGGAACAGGGGGGGCCAGGGGGCCCGGGGAACCAGGGTGGTACACCCGACAGGATTCGAACCTGTGACCTCTTGCTCCGGAGGCAAGCGCTCTATCCAACTGAGCTACGGGTGCGATGGATGTGGACCCTGGTGCGGCGGGGAGGCGGGCCGTCCGGCGCCGCCCGGCGGGGCCGGAGCGGGCCGGCGCCCCCCTCGGGCGCCGAAACAGAACCCCGATCAGGCCTCTCGGGGCCCTGGGGGCGGGTAGTCTGGTCTGGGTGGCCCTCCAGTCCAAGAGGAAAGCCGCTCCCCCGTTCGCTTTGGAGCGGGATCGCGCTGATCTGCCATAGGGTCCGCAAAAATCCACCAAACCGGTGACCTTGACGGTTTCCGGACATTGGACCTACCATGGAGATGCGCGTAATCCTGTCAGCCCCTCCGCCCGGGTCCAGTCCCACGGCACCCATGACTCATTTCCCCTCCCCTCCAGGCCAATCGGCCCCCGAGCCCGCTGGGCGGAACCGCCGCAGTGGACGCGTTGCCTGGCTATTTGTTCCGGTTTTGGCCGGGATTGCCGGCGTGGGCCTCCTGTTGGACGCCGGGGGAAAACCGGGTGCGCTCGGGGATGTCTTCGGGGGTGAGCTCCTCCGGGGCGGGGTGACGGGAAGCGAACTCAAGGCCCTGGGAACCCTCAGCGGGGACTCCGACGGGGACGGCATCTGCGACCAGCAGGAAATCATCCTCGCGACCCGTATCGACCAGGCGGACACCGACTCCGACGGGTTCGACGACCTGCTCGAGATCACCCGCCAGAGCGATCCCCTCGATCCCTTCAGCGTTCCGGGTCCCGATTCGCCCCGGGCCGGGATGGCGGGTTTCGTCGAGAACCAGCAGCTGACGATGATGATGTCGCTGTTCATTCCGGGCGGGAATGTGGCGGCTTCCCGGATGGACTTCGGGGTCTCGATCAACGGCGTGAAGGCCGCGATCAACTCCAACATCCTGCTGTCCGCCTCCACCGTGCAGCTGAAGCCCGGAGGGGGCAGCGGCGACCTGATCCTGGTCCTGGAGACCAACCTGCCCGAGGTCTGGGCCCACACCTTCGGGAACGCGTCGTTCTACGTCGTCAGCCGCCAGGCGGGCCTGCCCGACAGCTCCGCGGTGCTGCAAATGCTCAGCTTCCCCGGCACGGACTCCCGCGGGAACCCCCTGCCGGTCCTGGTGCGCCCCGAGCGGGCCCCCAGAGCCGTCGGCTCGATCACCAACGGCCTGCGCAAGCGCCAGGTCGGCCGTCCGGGCCTCGGTGGCCTGGGCACCAGCGGCGCCGGGATCCTCTTCCGGCCCCTGGTCGCCGACGAGCGGGTCCCCACGGATTGGGTCGTGGGCCAGATCTGCCACCAGGAGACCTACCCGGTGGGTGCCAACGGCGTGAACGTGGTGTTCCAGATCGACAGCGCCACCTGCGAGCCGTTCGACTCGTACTGCTCCCCGGCCGACTGCCAGGCCAGCATCGGCCAGCTGATCGAGATCGTGGATCCGGGTGCGGTGATCGGGGGGTAGTCCCCGGGGGCCCCGACACGGGGCCCCGTTCGGTCGATCCGGGGGTACAGGGGGGTTGGCCTCCGGTGGCCGCCTCCTCCGCGGAGCGGGGTCCGGGACCCCTTCTCCAGGGCGTTTCGGGACCCGCGGCTCCGCAGGGCCCGGACCGCCGCTCCAGGGAAGTCGCGCGGCGGGTCGCGGGGACCAAAAGGGGTTTCTTGGGGCCCCGTTGACGCGCATTTGCACTCCCTTCCGCGGACCATGCCCGAAAATGGCCCGGAATTTGCCGTTAGAGGGGGTCCGGGCCGGGGAAAATGGAACTCGGGAGCTGCGAGCAGCGTCTCAGATGCCGAAGTGGCCGATTCCAAGATCCAGACCGACCCGGACGCCGAGCTCGTGCAGTCCTGCCAGGCAGCCTCCTCCAACACGTTGGACGGGGACTTCCGGCGTCTGTACGAGCGCTACAAGGACCGGGTCTACAACGTCTGCTACCGCATCACGGGCAACGCGACCGACGCCCTGGACGCCTCCCAGGAGACCTTTGGAATCCTCTTTCGGCGGATCAGCGAGTTCCGCTTCCATTCGCGCTTCTCGAGTTGGGTGTACCGCATCGCGGTGAACGCGTCGATCGACCTGCGCCGCCGGTCGCGGACGCGCCGCCTGGCCTCCCTCGATGCGGTCCAGGAATCCAGCAGCGGCGAGGGCTCGCGCTTCGAGCTCTCCGACGAGCGCGTCGAAATGCCCAGCGAGACCGCGAGCCGCCACGAGCTGGAGAAGGCGATCCAGCGCGCCACGGACCGCCTGTCCGACAAGCTGCGGGCGATCGTGGTCCTGCGCTACAGCCAGAACCTGTCCTACGAGGAGCTCGCCGAGACCCTCGGGATCTCCCTGGGCACGGTCAAATCCCGCCTGTCGCGGGCCCACGAGGCCCTCGACCGCGAGCTCACCCCCGTCCTCGACCGGCACTTCCTGGGATGAGCGAGGAACGGAACATCACGGGCGGGCCCACCCCCCTCGCGCCTCCCTGCGAGGCCTTCCGGGACGGATTCCTGGAGCGGCTTCCGGACCTGCTGGAGCAGGGCCTGGCGTCCCAGGGGGCGTCCGACCTGTCGGCGCTGGCCTGGTCCGAGGGTGCGCCGGACGAGCACGGGCGGACCTGCGTCCCCTGCCAACGCTGGGCCAACGCGGCCTTCGCCGGGGCCCGGGCCTTCGCGACGCCCTCCGGAGACGAACTGCCCCTGCGGGCTCCGGACGTGCTCGCGGAGCGCGTGGCGATCGAGCTCGAGGAGCCGACCGCCCGCATCGGGCGCGCCCTCTCCCGCTGGGGGAACGTGTCCGCGCCCGCCGCGCTGGACCGCACGATCGAGTCCCTGTTGGCTCCCCTGAGCCCGGCCGAGGACCTGTCCGACTGGGAGCTCGCGTCGTCCACCGTCGGGAGCCTGCGCTCCCAGCGTCCCCAGGCCGTGCCGAGCGTGCTCGACCGCCTGGTCGACGAGGAGCTGCGCAGCCCCGACGCGGCCCGGGTCTCCCGCTACATCGGCGGGCTCTCGCCCCTGTCGGCCCCGGACCTGTTGGCCGAGCGGCTCGCCGCGGCCGACGAGGAGCCCCGCGAACTGCGCGCGCTCCCGACCCGGGCGCGCCTGCGCGCCATGGGCCCCGCCCTGGCCCTGGCCGCCGCCCTGCTGCTCCTGGTCATGCTCCGGCGTGACGGAGAGGGGACCGGGGTCCAGGAGGAGGGCCGCTGGGCCTTCGAGGTCGAGGTGGTCGACTTCCAAGACCTGGACGGCCCCGGCGCCGCCAGCACCGCGAACATGCTGAGCGCTCTGGTCGGGGGAAGCCTCCCAGGGGAAGGGCGATGAGGCTCGGTCGGATCCACGCGCGTTCCCTCGGCGGCGGGCTGGCCAGCCTGTTGCTCGCGCTGATGCCCGCCTGCGGCGGCTCCTCCGAGGCCTCGACGCAGCACGAGTCCCAGTCGATCGGCGGGGGCCCCTCGCCGGTCGCCCCGGCGCGGATCGACCTGCGGCCGGCGATCGAGGTCCGTCACACCGGCGATCGGATCATCTCGACCTTCGATCCGACCCAGGGGGTCGCCCAGGGCAACGTGCAGTTCCTGGAACGCGTGTCCAGCGACGGAGCCGGTCAGTTCTCCCTCGAGGCCCTGACCCCGGTCGATCCCAACGAGCCGCCCGCCGGTAGCTGGAACATGTTCGACCTGCTCCAGGACATCCGGCAGGGCTTCAACATGCGCTACCGGGACTTCGAGGTGCGCGACCCGGCCGCCTTCCGGAAGGTCTGGTCCTACCGGGAGCTCGACCAGACGGTCACGGTCGCCGGCCGGCTGTGCCGCCGGGTGGACGTGGTCCATTCCGGCACCGGGCGCACGTTCGAGCTGTCGATCGACGCGGAGACGCGCCTGGTCCTCGACCAGCGCGAGCTGGACGCGACCGGGCGGTTGCTCTACCAGATGACCTACCAGACCCTGGAGCTGAATCCGGACCTGGGGAACGTCGTCTGGTTCGAGCAGTCCCCCACGATCCAGTTCGGCCTCGATGCGGACCTCGACAGCGCCTTCGGCTTCGACGTCAAGATCCCGACGAACCCGCCCCCGGGTTACGAGCTCCACAGCATCGAGTCGGTGGACACCACGGTCAAAATGGACGACTCGGGCCCCTGGTTGAAGTTCACCTTCACCAACGGGGTCGACCCGCTGTTCTACGTCGTCAGCGTGCCCAGCGCCCTGGCCTCCCAGGGGCAGGACTCCGGCGTCTTCGACGACACCTCGCCGGGGAACGTGCTGCGCGCGGTGTCCCTCGGGCGGGCCGCGGCGGGGATCGCCGAGCTGCCCCACGGCACGGTGATGGCCGCGGGGCGCGTGCGGGTCGAGGACCTCGCCGACCTGATCCATTCGGCGATTCCGTAGTCGGAGGCGGGCGCGGCGGCCCTCGGCCGGCGCGGAAATCGGACGGGTGGCGGAGCGGGGTCGAGGGTGGCTGTGGAAATCCTTTCCGACCCGGGGTGGGAGCGGGCTCGGAGCGATTCGCGGGTTCGCCTAACGACCGGCGTCAGGGGGCCTCGATGAGGACCCAGGGCCGAGTCCGCGTCCCCGGGCGAGTGGCGCCGGGGGGGCACCGGGCCGCCGCTGTCGCGCACCGCAGGACCGAACCGAGACGATGAACGAGACCGTGTCCGAACAGGAGATCTGCGGAGACATCCTGGAGCGGATGTCCTCCGACCTGGGCATGATCATCGACCGCGTGTTCACCGTCGAGGAGACCCGCGTCCAGCGCGAGGAGAAGCGCCCGGCCGGGGAGGATGGCGTCCACATCTCGTTCAAGGTCGGCTTCCGGACCCCGACCGGCCGGATGCAGGGCTGCGTGCTGGTCCCCCTCGCCGAGGCGATCACCCTGGCGGCCTACCTGATGATGGTCCCGGACGAGACCGTCCTGGAACAACGCCAGATGGCCGACCTGGACGAGGCCACCAAGGACGCGATGCTGGAGGTGGGCAACTTCATCGGCGGCGCCTCGGACGCGGTGCTGCGCGGTCTGTTTCCCGAGGGATACTCGGTGCGCTTCGAGGGGTGCCAGGGCGTGCGCGCTGGCGTGCGGCCGGCCATGGACTACGAGGAGGGGGACGCTCTGGTGGTGGCCCGCTCGAAGGCCCAGGTCCACGAGCTGCCGACCTTCGAGCTGATCTTGGTCCTGCCCCTGTTGCCGGTGTTCTCCGAGTAGGATGCGGTCCGCCCGCGCCGGGCGGAAAACTCTTCCGAGCGCGTTCCCCTCCTTTGATCGCGCGGTTCTCTACTTCGACGACCGCGCCTTCCTGGCTGGGATAACTTTCAGGAGCAGTTGGCAAGGCCACCCCTGGCGCAAGGAAACAGAATGAGCTCCGACAACGAGGAAAAACCCTTCTCCCAATCTCACCTTGACTCGCCCGAGTACCGCAAGCGGTTGATGCGCAAGCTCAACACGTTGATCGCGGTCCTCGAAGTCGCGTGTTCGAAGGTGCGGCGATCCCTGGCGGGCCCGGAGCCCGATCTCGATCGTTTGAACCGCATCCACAAGAACCTCCAGGAGACCTTGCAGGTCTGCGTGCGCGCCAAGCAGGCGCTCGAGCGCTGCGAAGCCCTGCCCGAGGATCTGCCCTCCAGCATCACCAGCGGGCTGCTGCCCGAGGGGACGATCGAAGGGTCGAAGATCGTCCCGCGGCCGCCGCGCGGCTCCGAGGTGGAAATGACCTCGCGCAAGGAGGCCAAGAAGTTCAAGGCCCTCGGTCCGATCGAGAAGAACGAGCTCCTCTCCGTCGATCTCGACGAGCTCTGCCGCCAACTCCTCGGCTGACCGTCACCCCTTGAAGAAGCAGGCAGCCCTGCGTTCCCCGCCGCCTGTCGGGGGACGCAGGGCTTTCTTCGTTCCGGCTTCGAACCCCGCCGGCGCGCGCCCGGCTCAGCGGCTCCAGTCGCGCAGGTAGCGGAAGTCCTGGCTGATCGTGCGGCGCGAGAGCTTCGCGATCACCGGAGGCAGGCGCTTGTATTGGTTGCGGACCACCCGCGCGGTGATGTTGCGCACCACCTCCCGCTCGAAACCCTCGGCGATCAGCTCCTCGGCGGTGTAGCGCTGGTCCACCAGGCGGAACAGCACGCTGTCCGCCACCGCGTAGGAGAAGCCCAGGTCGTCTTCGTCGGTCTGGCCGGCGATCAGGTCGGCCGAGGGCGCCTTGTCGATCACTTCGGAGGGCAGCTCGAGGTGGCGTGCGAGCTGGTAGACCTGGTGCTTGTAGAGGTCCCCCAGGGGATTGACCGCGTGGGCCGAGTCCCCCCACTGGGTCGAGTAGCCCAACAGCATCTCGGTCTTGTTGCTGGTGCCGATCACCAGCCCTTGCCATTCCACCGACTGGTCGTACAGCACCGTCATGCGGCAACGGGCCATCACGTTGCCCCGCCGGGTGAGATCGGAGACCCCCTCCCCGTCCAGGTAGCCGTCCGCCATGGCGGTGATGTCGACCCGGTGGGTCTTCACCCCCAGGTCGGCGGCGACCAGCCGCGCGTGGGCCTCGCTGTCGGGGTTGGAGGTCGCGTAGGGCATCATCACGCAGAGCACGTTCTCCGGCCCGAAGGCCCGCGCCGACAGGGCCGCGGACAGGGCCGAGTCGATGCCACCGGACAGACCGATCACCGCGCGCGACATGCCCGCGACCGCGACCTCCTCTCGCAGGAAGCTCTCGAGCAGCGAGGTCACCAGGGCCGGTTGGATGTCGATCGTCGTCACAGGGAATCCCCGGAGAGGTGCCGTTCCAAGCCGCGCTGGAGGATCCAGGGCTTCTCGTCCCGGCGCAGGGGCGTCTCGATGCGTGCCCGGCGCAGCGCGGACTCCTCGAGGTCGACGGTGAGTTGCCCGGGGTCGATGCCCTCGATGCGTGCCCGGCGTCCGCCGAAGGGGTCGTACAGGGCGGAGCCGCCCCCGAAGCCGATCCCGTCCTCCCAACCCACGCGCCCCGCATAGGCCACCCAGGTGCGGTAGAACAGGGCCGAGGCACGCAGCAGGGTGTCCCAGGTCCGTTGGGAGCCGAGCCCGTCTTCCCCAGGTTCGACGCCCCGGGCCGGCGAGGCGCTCGTCACCAACAGGGCGTCCACGTCGTCGAGGAAGTACAGGTAGGAGCTGGGCACGTGCCAGAGGTCCTCGCAGATCAGCGGACCGAAGCGGCCGTGCTTGCTCTCGATCGTCTGGAAGGCCTCCCCCGCGGCGAAGTCCCGGGCCTCGTCGAACATGCCGTAGCTCACCAGGTGGACCTTGCGGTGCGCGCCGATCAGCTCGCCATCCTCGAAGAAGGCCAGGGTGTTGTAGAAGCGCTCTTCGCGGGTCCGTTCGACGAAGCCGGCGACGATCGAGATCCCGCGCGAGCGTCGCGCCAACTCGGAGAGGGCCGGGTGGTCGGGCCGCATGCCGAGCTCGAAGACCTGGTCCTTCAGGAAGTACCCGGTCAAGGAGAGCTCGGGGAACACGATCAATTGCGCCCCGTCGGCCTCGGCCCGCTCGATCCGTGCGAGGTGGTCGTCGAGGTTCGCGTGGACGTCCCCCAACCTCGGGTTCGTCTGCTCGAGGGCGATGCGCAGTTCCATGGGCGTTCAGACTAGCGCTTCGCGGCTTCCAGCGCTTCCCGGACGAGCTCGTCCATCGCGACCCCGGAGGCCTCACCCTCGTAGCTCGAGACGAAGCGGTGCCGCAGGGCGGGTGCCGCGACGGCCTCGACGTCCTCTTCGCCCACGTGCAGCTTCGAGGCCAACAGCGCGCGGGCCTTGGCCAACAGCAGCACGGCCTGGGCGCCCCGCGGGCCGGCGCCGAAGCGCAGAGCGTGGCGGATCGCCGGGGGGGCGGCGGGGTCGTTCGGGTCGGTGGCGCGTACGAGGCGGGCCACGTGCCGCAGGATGTCCCCGGAGGCCGGCAGCTCGCGCACCAGGGCCTGGGCCTCGCGCAGCTCCTCGACCGACAGGGCCGCCGAGGCCTGGGGCCGTGCCGCGCCGGTGGTCGCGCGCAGGATCTCGACCAACTCGTCCTCGCTGGGTGCGGTCAACTCGATCTTGCAGAGGAAGCGATCCAGTTGCGCCTCGGGCAGGGGATAGGTCCCCTCCATCTCGATCGGGTTCTGGGTGGCGACGACGCAGAAGGGCAGGGGTAGGCGCAGGCTCTCGCCGAAGACGGTGACCTGGCGCTCCTGCATCGCCTCCAACAGCGCGGATTGGGTGCGCGGAGTCGCCCGGTTGATCTCGTCCGCCAGCACGAGGTTCCCGAAGATCGGACCGCGCTCGAAGCGGAAGGCGTGACCCCCATCGGCGGTGTCCTCCAGGATGCGCGCGCCCAACACGTCCGAGGGCATGAGGTCGGGGGTGAACTGGACCCGGCCGAACCCCAGGTCCAGGGCCCGCGCGAGGCCCTTCACGAGGGTCGTCTTGCCCAGCCCCGGCGCCCCCTCGAGCAGCGCGTGCCCGTCCGCGAGGACGGTCAACAGGAGCAGCTCGACGACCTCGTCGTGGCCGAGGAAGTCCGTGGCGATGGCCGTGCGCAACGCGGAGAAGCGCTCGCGCAGGCGGCCGAGGGCCGCTTCCATGTCCTGGGGGTCTCGCAAGTCGGTGTCCTCGGCTTCTCCGCGTGTCATCGGCAGCGCTCCTGGATCCAGCTTCTCAGCTCGTGCAAGTTGCGGACGCGTGCCGCACCGGGGGGCGGCTCTCCGGCGGCGTCCGGGGAACCGGTGTGATCGACGAGCACCGCCTGCAAGCCGGCCGCCTGGGCGCCGCGCACGTCCTTGTCCGGATGATCGCCCGCGTGCACCGCGGAGCCCGCCGGGACCCCCGCGCGCTCGAGGGCCCGTCGGAACAGGACCTCCGAGGGCTTCTCGACCCCTTCGGTCGCGGAGGAGAGCACGAAGTCGAAGTGCTCCAGCAGGCCCAGGGCACCGAGCAGGGGCACCAGGCGCTCGCTCCAATTGGAGATCACCCCGAGCACCAGCCCCGCCTCGCGCGCACACCGCAGCAGCTCCTCGGCGCCGGGGTAGACCCGGAAGGACTCCGCCGCCTCGAAGCGCCGGAACAGCTCTGCGGTCACCTCTTCCGTGCGCGCCGCGTCGAGACCCAGCTCGTCCCCGAAGATGCGCCCGATGAAGGCCCGGAACCACGGATCGGAATAGCGCGCCGCGCCGTCGATCCACGCCGGCAGCTCGGCGTGCGCGCGGTCCATGTGCACCCGCATCCGTTCGTCGCTGACCGCGAGCCCACGGGCCCGGGCGGCGCGCCCGTAGAGCGCGTAGCGCGACGGGTCCTCACGCAGCAGCGTGTGGCCCACGTCCAGGAAGAGCGCGGAGAGTTTCATGGGGCCCCGCGGGGGTCCCGGCGGGTGGACCGGGATCGGGGTCGAAGGGCGGGGGGCCCGGGATCCAGAAAGGGATTCCCGGCTTCCGGGGGGCCCGCCGATCGCGGCCTTCGGCTGGAGTTCCGTCGCGGCGGGCGCCGATCCTAGCCTTGCTGGCGCCCTGGTCGAGGGTTGCCAGGGGGGACATGCAAGCTCGCAAGCAGCACGCCCGGTTGGGGGGGCGCCGGCGGCCGAGGACCCGGGGGGGTTCCGGCCCGGGTCGCGTCGTGGGACGCGTGGCGACCCTCGCGGCCCTGGCCGGCCTGTGGGCCTGCGGCACGATGGGGCCCCATTGGGAGGTCCGGCTGGATGACGCACGGCGCACGGCGATCGCGGTGGACGAGGAGGTCCTGCCCTTCGGCCTGTGGCTGCGCATCCGCGCCCGGGGGGAGCTGATCGCTCCGCTCCGGGTCGCCTACGAGCTCTCTCTGGCGGGGGATGCGGAGGGCGCCCTGGCCCTGGTCACCCGCGTCGCCGAGCAGCACCCCGGCGAGCCCTCGCTGTTGGCCGCGCGGGGCGCGATCCAACGCCTGATGGGCTTCAGCCGCGCGGCCGAGCACGAGCTGACGCGCGCCTTCGACCTGGCCCCGGACGACGTCGACCTGGCCCTCGGCCTCGCCGAGCTGCGGCTCGAGCTGGGCTTTCCGACCGCGGCGATCGAGGCCCTGGGGCGGGCCCACGATGCCGGTCGCGACGATCACGAGCTCCACCGCATGCTGGGCACGGCCTGGGCGCGCCTCGGCCGCGGCCCGGATGCGCGCCGGCACTTCGACGTGGCCTTCGAACGCGCGGAGGGGCGTTCCTTGGACCTCTACCTGGAGGGGGTCAGCGTGATGATGTCCTCCCCCGGCTGGAGCCGTTCGAGCGCGGAGACCCGCACGTGGATCACCGGGGTCCTCGACCGAGCGATCGAGCTGGCGCCGAACAGCGGCCGGGCGTGGTTGATGCGCGGCCTGTTCCTCGAACGCGAAGGGCAGGCCCAGCAGGCGCTCCTGGCCTACGAGCAGGCCTGCGCCTCCGAGCCCTGGAACCGCATCGCCTGGACCCACTTGGCCCTGGCTTCCCGGGATGCCCGGGACCAGCAGCGCTTCGACCTGGCCCTCGAGCGGGCCCTCTCCCTCGAGGGGGACCGGCGCCGGGCGCGGCGATTGGCCGCACTGTCCCGGGACCTGGCCCCGGTGGTCGCCGCGGGGCGCTGACGCGGGGAGTCGTCCCGGGATGGGGAACCGGAGCCCCCGGCGGCTCGGGGTGGCGGGGGAGCGGCGGGGT